>CALNHX010004359.1:0-129229 GCA_940337035.1 Agriotes lineatus
TGTCCAATGATTCTGATGCTAATCTGACAGCATAACTGATGTCAGATCTTCCAGCTAGTATAAAGAAATGCAAAAAGGATGCAACGAAATATGTAAAGAATAAAGAAGCAGAGCTGCTATCAACATATGTGGAATTGAGAAAAGGTGGGTGGGAATTATTGACTGACGCAATGCAGAACCAAACCATACATGAGGCTGTCAACTGCCTCGCGTTATGGAATTTCATTGGCTGTCGAATCATCTTCTTCACTTAAAGCATCTGCTTTTGCAACTGAGTTTAACTCATCCATCTTGAAACGTTCCAGAATTTTCTGAGTGTAAACCTCTGATCTATACTAAATTTCAAATAATCATACAGTACTTAGAACTAAGTAGTAATCATAACTATGGCCGTGATTGGTCGAAACAAAGTCATCATTACAACCATCTGAAATTCAAATATTTTTCAAAATCCTCAATTTGTTATTCGACATGAATTTTCCTAAAAATATAAGAGAAAACCCGATAAATAGTGAAGTCTGACGAGAAGATCCATTAACATTTTGATAAAGGTTGCACTTATATTTTTTTAGTGGAAAAACGAGTTTTAGTTTAGAACGCCACCTACTGCATTATTATTTGAAATTTAGTATATAAAAATAGAACTACATTTCAATTTTTAAATTTGCATTTCTACAAAATAGTGAAACTGATTGTAATTTGAAAACGTTTAATTTCACTTATAATTGTTATTTATGGTACAAGTGTGTTATATTACAAATAATTAACGAACGCAAAGTTGAGCCTTCGATGCGCCAGACAGGGGCCTTTCCTCGAGTGAATTATCATACCTATATAATAATCCGGAACACTACAGGCCGTGTTTACACGATAAAAAGTACCATAGTTGCATTCATACGTTTCTATTTTCGGGTTTTTGTAAACAAACTTCCCAGTACTTTTAATAGCGATATTATTACAGCAAACAATTACTTATTATGCCTATTACTTGTGTTTTTTAAAACTGTTGTCACAGCTTCAAAGGCAAGTGCATTTTGGTTAATAATAAAGAGAGTTACTGAACGCAACCAACGGCTGAAGCAAAGAAATATTGAAGCCGTACGTTTTAAGCATATTAAATGTGTCTCTGATGTTCACACATAACCTATAAATTATTTCGACTACGAAACTTTTGCAAATTGTTGTTCATCGCTTTGATTGCACTGCATTTGTAAAAGTAAGTCTACAGGTAGACCTACTATTCTACCTTTACAGCCGACTGATTTTCAGGTATGCCGATCAACGATGAATTACACGAATAATAACAATTTGTTCATTTTATTATAGCAACATTTTGAAGATTACCTAAGAAATACAGAAAACCGTGAGCTATAATTCAACGACTGTTGTAATTTTGGCAATGTAAAGCTCCCAGACCTGCATTTATATCCCATACAACTGGAACATCTCTTGAATGGAACTGATCCTGGCTCAAAAAAATTTTGCAAGTACGTTAGGAATTACAACAGCAGTTGTATTGTAACGGAGTTTGATTCATCCACCTTGAAATGATCCAGAATTTTCTGATTGTAAACCTCTGATCTATACTAAATTTTAAATAATCATACAGTACTTGGATCTAAGTAGTAATCGTAACAATGTCCGTGATTGGTCGAAACAAAGTCACCATTACAACCATTTGAAATACAAATATTTTTTCAAAATCGTGAATTTGACATTCGACATGAATCTTCCGAAAAATATAAGATAAAACTCGATAAATAGTGGACTCTGACGAGAAGAATGGTATAAAGAAGATCCATTAACGTTTTGATAAAGGTTGCACCTATATTTTCCTAGTGTAAAAACGAGTTTTAGTTTAGAACGCCATCTACTGCATTCTTATTTGAAATTTAGTATATAAAAATAGAACGCGAGAACGTGTGGACGGCTGGCAAAGTGCTTACGCAGCAGTTGGCAGGTAGTGGGTTCGAGCCCCACACGCGGGCATTGGTAATATCGAACGCTTTCCGACCATCATACGAACACCTTTGGTGGTCGTGACCCTTGTGAGGGCATTCTTCCTTAATTCAAGGGGTTAGGCTAGCTACCTACCCCGGCCGCGGCTTAAGATGGCTTATAAAACCACTCATTGTGTGGAAGTAACTACATTTCAATGTTTAAATTTGCATTTCTACAAAATAGTGAAACTGATTGTAATTTGAAAACGTTCACTTATAATACTTATTTGTTGTACAAGTGCGTTATATTACAAATAATCAAGGAGAGAAAAGTTGAGCCCTTGAGGCACCAGTCCGAGAGGGGTCTTTCCTCGAGTGAAATATTTGTAATAAGGTAATAACACACGCGTGCCATGTAAAATTTTATCCAACAATTCAATAAATATCTAAAAAAATAAATTTTGTATTGGCAGCAGTGAAAAGTCATGGGGCACATTGTAAAGGACCGTGAAATTAACTAAATTTATAATTAGTTGCCTGTGATTCGTGTTACACGTTTGGCAGTACTAAAATGTATTTTCAGCCTACGCCAAATTCGAGGTGAGCAGGTAAGATTTTGTTTGTTATTTGACACAGACTGACGCAAAACTTAACTTGGAAATCTCGAATTTGACATAGCTTGACAGTGAGTGCTACCAACAATATAGTAGTAAGTGACATGGTTTTTATCTCACTAGTGGGTTATGGTTTTTACTTCACTAGTGAGTTGTGGGTCACTTTAGAGGTTTAAATCGATCTAGTAATAGCCTTATAACTAGGAGGAGTTGGATAACAGTTTTATATCAGCAATATCTGTTCCAATAATAAACCCATTATCTACATAAAATGCAACAAGCAAGTATACATAAAATCAAGAAAACGTTGATTCTAACACCTCAGAGCTTGCTTCAACTTTTGACATATTATGTTGGGCATAACTGATACAGGGTAAACATCTTAAAAATAAGTCCATCCTACTTTTTCTTTACCTTAAATTTGTTAAATATAAATAACATTTTGCCCATAGCTTAAGCTTTTACCCTTCATGCATTTTTACTACAATAAATAGTGAGTGAACATTTTTTCCATTTGATATTTTAGTTTTTTTGGTATTAAAATTCACTTGCTATGGAATTCGGTGTGAAGCCCATAATAGATTTATTCTATTACTTGTTACTTTTATAGAGTAGGCGTTTTGCACTTAAGTAGATCTATAAAGCAGTTAGTGATTTAGTGGCATCCGTAAAGAAATTTTATTAATTCGTTTGGAACCGATCTGCAGGAATATAACCTAAATATGTAAAACTTCGCGCTTGCTGATGTGATTCGTCTGTAATACACTTCTAAGTCGAGTGCACTACATGCATCTAATAGATTCGGCACAATTTTCAAATCCTAGATACCAACTGCTTGTGTTTTCGACAGTGTTGGGTTGTTGGGTATGTAGAATTTGTACCGTTAACAATGTTTGTAATATGAATATTCTCCTCTTTTCGAACCACAGCAAACCTCCAAGAGTAGCATCTAACTCAGTAGTAATGAGTCTTCTAATTCTGCAGATTTACGTTACAAGCTTGAAGTAAGCATACAAACAATTGTCAACAGTAATTACATAAGTGGTGATAATTTTTTGATAATTTTAACTAGATTCACGAATCTTTGTTGCTATTAAGCTCGGTACTGACTTGAGCAATTTTACGCGCACGAACGGCTTGCGCGTAAAATTGCTCTAATCAGTACCAGTCCTAATTTGTGTACGCGTACACCGCAACATGCACAAACGCAATCCATTGCTTGTCGGTTTTATAGCTCGGTACTGACTAGAGCATTTTTACGTGCACAAACGGCTTACGCGGACACACGTTCGTGGGTGTAAAAATGCTCAAGTCAGTACCCAGCTTTAAGAAATCTCTTCGCCCACTCGTGAGATTTCTTAATAGCAACAAAGATGAGTGCTAATCTATTTAGTTTATTTCTACTACTGACAGGCACGTATGACGAAAGCAGGCTTTTCTGTTTCAAAGCATAATTTCACAGATAACTTGATAAACAAAAAACAAAGTTGTGATCATACCACTAGTGATTTCTGCCTGTAAAAAGAATAAGCTCAGTTTTTCAAAATTTAGAAAAAGTTTCCCTATCATGTAATACATCATTGCATTCAGAAAAAAATCTTCTCTTAAAAGAGCCAAAATAATTGCACGGTACCAATTTAAAATTTTGAGGTTAGGTTAGATTACTAAAAATTTACACAAATAAAATTGATTTTATTAAGTGCCAATAAAAGTATTTAAATAACCATGCAAATTAGTTCAAATCGCATCTCAATATCTTAAGTAACAGAAAAGTTACGGCATACAAAAAAAATGAGGAGATTTTGTTTTTTTTTTAATTTTAGACAAGTGGGCCATGACAAGTAAAATTTGAGATGGATTCTTAATGAGCTGTCAAACCTGCACCTTTTTGCTAATTTAACCATCTCTATCTCTTCAAATACAAAAGTTACCCCTGTTGTTCCTACGAAATCCGGGCACCCTGTATATCTTAGTACAAACAACTATTAACAAAATAATAATAAAATATAGTAATTCAACGCAGAAAAAAGATACATTAACATTTTATAAAATAATTTTAATTTTACAGAATATTTTGATTTTGAATAATTATGTAACAATAGTTTGCTTTTAAAAACTACTTGATCTGCTTGTGGTAATTTGTTATAAATATCCACCCCTTTAATTAATAAAGACTTCATTGTAGAACGATAATTTGATTGAGGTAGATAAATATTAGCCAAACCTCTAGTATCATGGCCATGAAAATATAATAAAATACAAAATTCTTTAAATATAGTGGAGTCTGATTATTCAATATTTTATATACACTGTGGTTTTTTTATCTCGTTACAACACATATTAAGTCCAGAGTTTTTCATGAGTGTTTAACATTTTGATAACATTTTAAATAAACTAATTTTGTGCCGCTGCGGCAACTATGAAATTAATTTATTTAAAATGGTGTCAAAATGTTAAACACTCATGAAAAAACACTGGACATAATATGTGTTGTAACAAGATAAAAAAAACACAGTGTAGAAATGTCATAGTTAACAAATAATACTTTTGCGACACTGATATTCAATGTAAAGCATCTAACATAACTACCACTAGTTTTATTAAAAGGCCGCCGAAACGACTTTTTAAAAAACGTTTATTTTTATTTTACAATGAAATATAACATTGGAAGCACACAGCTAGCCGCCGGACAATTTCTTACATCTAGCTATGATACGAACACAATGGAACTTATCGACTGACTGGAGCTTAACTTAGAAGTGCAAGCTACTAGTATATATACTATGCCTAATCAGCTAAGATAAGCGTTATCTCTAAAAGGGAGCGTGAGACAGGAAGCCACGTGCGTTCAAGGTTGCAGACTTGCAATTCATATAAAGAAGCTATTTATCGTTCAAGGTTGCAAGCTTGCAGTTTTACACAGGAGACCATTGTCTATTCATAATATAACACGTCCGCCGATAAAATGTTCAATGGGTGGTATTCAAATATGCCTCCATTGAACTTACAAAGAGAAAAGAAAATTAAACTTATGCATTTACGTTAACCGGTTCAAAATCTTTATTTAAAAATCTAATAAGTTTAATCTTCATTGTGTTTCTATTATAATACAAATACAATATAAAAATTATTAACATAAGAATAGTACACAGAGTAAATATAATTGCAGACACACTTAAATTATCAGATTTAATATAATTAACAGGTTTTAACAAATTTTCATATTTATTAAGTTTAATTCGGTCCTCAACCAATTTCTGGTGTCAAGAGGTATCAAGTCAATCTTTGAAACATTTATGTGGTTTGATTCAGGAATTATTAAGCGGTCAATGTTTGAAATTTTTAAATTAACAATTTCATTTGAGGTTCTTTTTGCGGTGAATAACATGTGTTTTTGATTTATTGAAACAAGACCAGTCTGAACTGAGGTGTAAGAGGTTAGTGCCAGATATTCCTTTTCTAAAATTCTGATTTTTTACATTTGACGTCCAATATTGCTTCAGATGGGGAAGATATTAACCATGTCGCAGGATTTATTTGTGATATTTTGATTTCTGTTAAATTGAATAAATAAGGGATACATGTTTTATTTTTATTAAATGACAGAAGTTGTGTTTCGCACAATTTGTCGTTGGGGATTTCAAAGTAGTTATTTTGATTACAAAAGTAGGTGTTCTAAAGTTATAAGTTTACAATGACTTATTTCAATGGGAATGCTGTTTTTTAACGTTAAATAATAAAGTACCTATAAGTAGGTATAATCATACGAAATTGATAATTTTGGATAAAATCGGAAATGGTATTAATTGTATCATTTGATAATCGTTAGTTTTGGAAGTAAGAGGTATTTCGAATATAAAATGTAATTCTGTTTTTAACTTGGTAAACTTTTGTAATGATAATTGACTCGTATAAATGTAAATACTGTAACTCTGCAGGATATGGAATAGTTAAAGCTTTTTCTGATATGCTATTGAGATACGTCGAAATTTCATTTAGATTTCAATTAAATCGTCATTATCAATTAATGACATATGCATCTGTTGATTTTGAGCAAAAGTTAATGCATTTTCTAGTTTCCAAACAAGTGTTAATAAGTAGTTGTAAAAATTGAATTGCTTCTAGCAAGACTGTTTTTAAGGAGTATGTAGCGAGGTTTTTGCCTAATTCCTCATTTTGTAAAATTATTTTATTTATATTTCCTGTCTAATAATTCTTGACTCTTTGCTATATCATTGATTACTGAGATGGTATCATTTAAAATTTTAGTTTGTTCTAATATAACGTCATTTTGAATTTTATTGCTTTCTTGTAATTTAGTAATCATAGATTCATATCTGACTCCATCATTGGCGTCGAGGTTTCAGTTAAAAATTTGAAAGCGGATCCAAGTCCATCGAAAAGTCCCTCTTTTATTACTTTTGTGTTTAACATCAGGAAATAATTGACTTAAGAGTTTATCTGTTTTTCAAGATATTGTTTTAATATTATGAGTAAATTGTTATGATTGATAATAATATCGTCAATCCTTTTAAATTTTGTATATTCAATAACGTAACTTTTATTTTCAAGTAACGGTATTATTTTCATTAAATTAGTTCTAAGTGTGTCATAATTAACAAATATAGGGGTATAGTCTACATTTCTAATAAGCGTCCATTCGCTTTGTTTAAGCACTACGTTTCCTAAGTTTAAGGGATATAATCCAGGATTATCTTTTAAATTTTTAATAATAATATCGCTCTGTATAACTAGTGATTCAGTCAGCAGGGTACAGGCGATGAAGAGGGTAGTAATCCTGAAAAAGAGAGAGCAATAGTTTCCTTTTAGTCAGGGTGTTTTATATTTCCATATTTTTTAAAAATTAGATTTAATTTTGAATTTCAATTTTACTTCTGAAATTTGTTTTAACAAATATTTTTTCATTTAATTGGAATGTTTGATTTTTCCGAATTGGTTTTAATTTTAAATTTTATCTTTACTTCTGAAATTTATTTTAATAAATACTTTTTCGTTTAATTGAAATGTTTGATTTTTCTGAATTGGTTTTAATTTTAAATTTAATCTTTACTTCTGAGATTTGTTTTAATAAATACTTTTTCGTTTAATTGAAATGTTTGATTTTTCTGAATTTGAATTTAATTTTAAATGGTTGTAAAGGTTTTTCTTTGTTTTCCTTTAGCAATATCAATTATAAAGGTATGTTGCTGTGAACATCTTAGTTTTAACGCGAGAAATATTGTGATTATTAAAATTGTAAATACTAGATTAATACAAGCTTAGGTCTTGTTTGTTTGTTAAGTATAATTTTTATTTGAGTTTTTTCTGATTTAAATGATTTTAGTCTTAAGTTTTTTCTTAAGAAGTCTTAAGTTTTTTCTTAAGATGTTATTTTTTTAAAATACTTTTGATATTTGAAGTTACTGATTTATTTATTAGAATTTATTTGTAATACTTAAAGTTTTTTCAAAAATTCAAGGGTGTGAACAATCTTATTTTTTCTTTAAACACACGGTTAAAAATTTAGTTATTTTGGCAAATTTTTGATAAATGTTCTTTAGTAGACTATTTGGTTAAAAATTATTTTATTTAGATTTTTAAGTGCTGGGAAATTTTGATTATTGAATTTTTAGATGAATCTGATTTTATTCCTACTTTAGAAGGAGCTATATAATCTAAATATTTTACAAATTTATGTTTGAATTACTAAACCTTATGAGTTGACTTTTCGTCAGTTTTGAAATTATATGTGCATTGGTTTTAGTCTTAAATGTTTTTTTTTTTAAATTGTTATTAAAATAATTATCTAAAATACTTTTAATGTTTGGAGTTTTTATATTAAAGTTGTTAAAAAATTGTTATTTGAATTAATTATCTAAAATACTTTTAATGTTTGAAGTTTTTATATTAAAGTTGTTAAAAAAATTGTTATTTAAATTAATTATCTAAAATACTTTAATGTTTGAAGTTTTTATATTAAAGTTGTTACGTCTGATAGACTGATTTTTGTTGAGCTCATAATTTTTATTTTTATAAGATTAAGGATTATAAATATTAATTTCTTGTATTTCATTTAAAGTATTAATTACGCTTGTTTTAAATTGATTATTGTATGATTTCAATTGCTGAAGGCTTAGTCATGCCTTCTTTTCATTAAATTTTAATTTTGGAGTTATTTTAGTTACATTTTTTTTTATGCTGATAAATTTTACGAAAAGTTCTGTACACAGGGTTAACTGTAGGTTTTGTTGAGAAAAATAAAAATCTTAATTTTTAGGTTTGGAAAAGTTACATTAGTTTCATTTTTTTTTTTTTAGTTTTTACGGGTTATAATAAAATGGTATCGTAGCTCTTTCTGTCTGAATATGCATCCATTTATAATCTATTCGTGCGGATAATTTTGAAAATAAGTCGGATCCAATAAGTCCTACATAGTCTTGGTGAAAATTGAATAAATAACACGTATGTGTTCCGTTTTTATAAAAAAGATTAGGAATGGGTAAATCTGCAATTAAGTTATGTTGAGAAATTCCATGAGATGTAACTATCTCAAATTCTGTTTCATAAATATAATTTGGAAAATGGTTGTTGTACAAATTCTGGAGAAATTATTGTTTGTGAGCTACCTGTATCAATTAAAAGTTTATCGCCAGTGGCGGGAATTATAATATAAGGAAGATTGATTTTGGATTTATATTAAAAGTTAAAATATTCTTTTCCGAGGCTCTTAATGAAAATTACAGTATCGTTGGATCTGGATATTCGAAATAATCGTAAGTATAGTCTAAATCTTGTGATTCGTAATTTTCAGTTGTATCTTGAAAATTGTCAGGGTCAAAATATTCCTGAAGGTTTTCGTTAAAATTTTCTGGAGTTGAAAATTCTCCATTTTCAAATAAATCTTCGGTTAAGTCTTCATATTCATCCGGAGGTTTTTCTTGATGGTAATTTAAATGATTAAAATTTCTATTAACGTTTTGAGAATTTGCTCGATATTTATTAGGGAAATTTGTTTGTTGAGTAGCTGGTCTTTTTATAGTGCTAAAGTCCATAGGTTCTGGTTTATTTGTTGGTGAAAAATTTGGTTTTGGTGCAAATGCATTAAAGCTTGAATTTCGAGTTATTCTAGAATTATTAGGATTGTTAAAATTCGTTGGACTTTTAAAATAGTTGGGATTTTGATTAAAATTACTTTTAGGATTTTGGTTTAAAATTACTTCTAGGATTTTGGTTAAAATTACTTCGATTTTGTTGGAATGGTCTTTGCATAAAATTTGGGTTTATTAAATTTAGGTTCATATGAATTTCGTGTTTGAATATTGGAAGTTAAATTTGGTTTGTTTAATTTTTGACTTTGAAAATTATTTTGATTTTGAGAATATCTGATATCAATTTCTTCTTTTACTATGCTTAAGGCTTGTTCTAGTGAAGTTGGATTTCTACTTCTTACAAAGCTTCCTAAATTTTCATTTAGTCCACTTGTAAAAGTGCGAAGTGCTAAATCTTTGTTAGCCTTTAATTTATAAGTGATAATATCTTTTGATTCTTGACTCAGAGAAACTTTTGAATTATAAATAGCTAAATGAGTTCTAACTTTATTGAAAAATTCTATGGGAGAGTCTTTATTCTGTTTTAATTTAGTTAAATCAATTAAGAGATTCAATTCTGACCTTTGGTCACCAAAATTTTCAATAAGACATTTTTTAAGTCTTTCCAAGTATCATACTCGTAACCTGTGATTACTTCTAACGCTTGACCTTTTAATTTATTCCTTATCGAATTTAAAATTACTTGGTTGATATAATCGTTTAAATTTTCTGTACAAAATTTAGTTGCAATGATTTCTGCGGATCTGATAAATCCGAAAGAGTGGCTTGATTACCATCATATGTGGGAATTTCATTTAATAAAGCTACATTAAAATGTGGGGGAAACAATGATGCGTTTTGATCAACCATATTTGGGTTGTTACAATTATTTAAAATAAAATTCTAGGGATTGAATTCCTTGGTGAGCGTGATCGATCTCGTGACATAAAATTTTTTACAATTGTTTCAAAATATAATTACAGGTGTTTTAACTAATGATTCAAGATAATAGTGATCTAAACATAAAAATTTTATAGACAAAAATTAATTTTGCTTTAATTGTTTCACTTATTTTTAATTTTTATTTATGTTAGTAAACAGTTTAATGACTAGGGGATGTTTAACAGGGGTAGGTATCCTACGCGCAAGAACGCAAGCACAAATGCAAATTAAGCACACCTATTATGTGCAGCAATTGGTCTGGCTTACTACGTTTTGCCTGAACTTATAAATAAATATTTAAAACTATGTTTAGTATAATTTTTAAAACTTTATATTAGTTACTTTGTTGTTTTAGGCGAACGCTTTAATAATTATCACTTTTGAAAATTATATTACGTTACTTTGTTGCCTTTGAAATTTTTACTTTGTTGTTTAGGCGAACGCTTTAATAATTATTACATTTGAAAATTATATTACGTTACTTTGTTGCCTTTAAAATTAATTATTTTGCTTTTTCTTTAAAACTTTGAAAATTATTACTTAGGCGAACGCTTAATGATTGATTGATTGATTGATTAAAAGCAGGGATTTAGATGGGTTAGTAGTGAGCCCAGTTTTGCACTTCGACTCTGTGGTCTTTGTGCCCCCCCTGACCCTATTAAAATAGATCTGCACCTTCAACGAGTTGTAGGAGGTGTTTTACGAGGTGCTCGTGTGTGAGAGCTGCTCCGTGTGGAGTTCCCCCGAAAAGTTGCTGTCTTTTGCGGAGTAACGCTGGACAGTCGAAGATTATGTGTGAGCGCTTTAATAGTCGTTACTTTGTTGCCTTTAAATTATACCTTTGCTTTTTCTCTAAAGCTTGAAAATTATTATTTTTTAAAATATACCTTTGCTTTTTCTCTAAAGCTTGAAAATTATTATAAAAATATACCTTTGCTTTTTCTCTAAAGCTTGAAAATTATTATAAAAATATGCACTTACATTGTGCGTTAAAATTGACGAACGGCGTGCGATCAAGCTACGTCCTGTTGTCTTCAAAAGGATGCGTCGATCCTATTGATGTCGGCTGGCCTGCACAGAGGTCCTGAAGTCCGACTTGGATAGTCCAGCTTTGCGCTAGAGCGTATCCAAAAGTTGTCCTGGGGTCGTCGTTGTTGACGTTGCCAATACCAGAGACTGATCCCAATGATCAAGAGTGGTCCCAATGACCAGATGGTTCCAATACCACGGAGGAGCAGGAGCTGGGTCGACGGGCGCTTCTCACGATCGGGCGATGTTTGTCCCTGTTGGAGATGTCCGAAGATCCGCTGGGTGGTAGGTTTCGATTTGTGGCAAAGAGCTGAACCTCAAGGAAAGTTGCTGGTCGACTCGATGTTTGTAGTTTTCCAGGTTTTCCTCCACAAATCCTACCGACTGCGCCAGTTTTATTAAAAGGCCGCCGAAACGACTTTTTAAAAAACGTTTATTTTTATTTTACAATGAAATATAACATTGGAAGCACACAGCTAGCCGCCGGACAATTTCTTACATCTAGCTATGATACGAACACAATGGAACTTATCGACTGACTGGAGCTTAACTTAGAAGTGCAAGCTACTAGTATATATACTATGCCTAATCAGCTAAGATAAGCGTTATCTCTAAAAGGGAGCGTGAGACAGGAAGCCACGTGCGTTCAAGGTTGCAGACTTGCAATTCATATAAAGAAGCTATTTATCGTTCAAGGTTGCAAGCTTGCAGTTTTACACAGGAGACCATTGTCTATTCATAATATAACACACTGGTGTTAATCAGTTACATGTTAAAATGATTCTCATCCCACGATTTTGTATGTATGTATGTATTATCTGTAACCTCATTTACCTTGCGGTGTCGGTTACATGTTAAAATGCTTCTTATCCCACGATTTTGTAATTTTTGTAATTGTGACAAATTATTTAAATTAAATTGATGTAATAAAGATGCACAATAATCAAAGTGAGGTAATATAATGTTTCTATATACAGTCATTTTCGAATTGATTGACAGATTTTTTGTAATTCTTGAATAAAAATACAACTTTTTTGAGGTTTTCTTAACAATATAATCAAAATGCGATTCAAAATTTAACACATTATCTAACATGAAACCAAGATATTTTAACTGATGTTGCAATTTCTATCTCCTCGTTATTTATTGATAAATTTATATTATTTTTGTTTAAATAGTTATATTTATACTTTGTCGTAAAACTCATTCTCTTTGTTTTCGAAACATTTAATTTTAATTTATTACATTTGAAATATTTAGATACATTTTCTAATACAATATTCATTTTCTGAACCGCCACTCCAATATCTCTGTTACTGCATGCCAACATTGTATCATCAGCAAACAAATTAAAAAAATCGCAATTAACAAATAAATTAATATTATTTAAGTAACAAAACAACAACGGACCTAACACACTTCCTTGCTGTACCCCCAGGTTATTTTCTAGTTCTTCAGACATTACATTTCTAATCCTTACTTTTTGCTTTCTGTTACTTAAATAATCCTTGAGCCATTCATAAACCTTTTCTCTAATACCATACTGATATAACTGACGAAAGAATATCTCTATTTATGGTTTCGAAGGCCCGTTTAAGGTCGAGAAACACTGCTACAATATATTAATTTTTATTAATAGCCATCTTCAATGTAGTGACTGTGAGTTGAAGTGCCGATTCACAAGAATGCTTTTTACAAAAACCTGACTGATTATAAATTAAAATTTCTTTAATATATTCTAATAACTGATTATACACAACCATTTCTAGTATTTTTTCCAGGGGAGGTAGTGTATTAATGGGTCTGTGGTCGCTAGCTTTAATCGAGTTGCTAATCTTTGGTAACGGAATAATTCTACATACTTTCAATAATGTAGGGATTACAGATTTATTGGGTGAAGTATTAACTAGATTTAATATTACATGACCAATTGATTCAAAAATCACATTGATAATTTTTGCATTCAGTATTACATTAAGACTACATTTATTTAAAGGTAACACAACCCTACCTAAATCATTTAATGTCAACAATTGATTTAAATTAATACTGTCAACTACTTCTATTATACTATCAACGAAGTATTTGTTAAAGTTCTCAACAATTTCATCATCATTTCTTATAATTACAATATCACCGTTCAACTCAAGTTGTACTATTATAGAAACCACCAAAGACGACCCCTGCGTCATCACACGCTGAATTTAGTAATGACAAACATGCGTGTACATTTGTTCACAAACTCCTTGCGCACAACAGTGATTATAATAAGTGTGTGTTATGATTAAAGTGATTATTTTGTATTTCGCCCTTCTGCTAATAAGGGCGTTGAATTAATTAATCACCATCGGATAGCTCTCTCAGTCGGAGTTAATTTGGTTCAGACAGATATACACTATGAGACCAGCAAACAAACACCAGGATAATTTTAGACAGTTTAATTATAGTTCAAAATCTATTTACAAACATAGGATTTATCCAATAGAACAAAATAAAATGTATTTTACAATAAAATTGGTAGATATACGAGACGTCCTGTTGCGAATACCCAGCGTCACTGCAACCCGTCATACATCCGTGCGTTTGTAGCCCTACAGTTTGAGCCCTGGTAGATCGACGGGACGCCACTGGCCGTGTTGTTGCGCCGTCGAAATTAGTCCCAGGAATACCAACCGTTAAACTTGAACCTCGGTCGCAATGTCAAAGGCACGTATAACTGCAAATATAGGTTAATTCGGCTATGTCAGGGTTATTTACTTACAACACCGGCTCGTGCGGGAGATTCGGCAAGCCCCCTGTGAATTGGGCGTTGTGTTTGTGCTGGGTGTCATAGAATGAAAAGTCGACGGTGGATTCCAGCTGGGGCACGACCTCGAGAGGAAAGCAGACGTCGGGGATGCTTTCCATGATGCGGCGTAGTCAGGTGATTGTGTGGACGGCTCCTCTACTTCCCTCGGGAAGTCTAGCAGGTAGGTAAATATCTGTGTTTAAAGGGATTAGCACATATACAGGTCGTTGTGAAAATTTGCGGCTTGAAGGCCCCCTTTTGAATTATGAGTTCTAATATGTTTGTTTCGAGTTAAATTACGCTGAATGGCTGGCTTAATTATTACGAGAAGCATGCGAAACGGCCTCGTGAACGAGTCGTCGCCTCCAGGAAATTGTTACAACTATTTGTTGACGTAGCTTGGGCTAAAAATTTAGGCTGAATTCAGGTTATAATATTAACAGGGCAAACTAGCGAAGCGGTCCTCGATAGAGGTCGTCGCCTCCAGGAACTGGCTTTCAGGACGAGGTATCGTTCGGGTTTTAGCTAGAAAAAGGGCCTCCTAGTTTGGAGTCTTCGGTTCGACTTAGCTACAGGAAAACTCAGGATGCAGGATTTCAAAGTGCGAGGGAAGAATTCTCTATTAGTCAGACGGGACGGACAGGATTGGAGATGATCTGGGACTGGGTGGATACTGGAATCAATGCTGGAGGGAAATGCCGGAGGGAATCTCGGAAATGAATGCCCCGTGAACGGTCGTGAAGCAGCTTTTATGTCCCCTCTTCGTGCTTCGTGCATCTTGCAACCAGTTCGGACATTCTGAGTGGGAGAACGGTGCAAACGGGGACCTGCACCTTTTCGATGGCGTATTTTTAAGATTCAAACTCCGATACGTAACGTTGAATAAGCTATGGGAGAACGCGCGAATTATTTTAATTCAGAAAAACGCGTTCCCGCTGGGCGAAACGTTACAATTTGATTAAAGTAGTTTTAAGTTACATACACACGTCGTCACTAAAACGTCAACTGTCAAATAATACTTGTGAAGCCTTGTTCGTTTTTTCGGCGTTTTATAACTACGTTTTGAAGTTATTATTTAAGATTTGATATAAATTATGTCTATGAAAGGTAAAACGTTACGTTTGCAATCTCAGCAGCTCTTGTTAAATTCATTGGATTACTTCGAACGAGAGACAGAAAATGGGGTCGTCTAATTCCATTCTCATGTGTCATCATCATCATCATTTTCAGCCCTCTATATTCCATCTCTGGACATAGGCCTCCCCTATTTGTCGCCACTCAATGCGGTCCACGGTTTTAGTTGTCCACTGTGAACCAGCCACCTTCTTGATGTCGTCCCGCCACCGAGTTCTAGGTCTGCCGCGATCTCTTCTTCCAGTTCTGGGTCTCCATTCTGTGACCTTGCGACTCCATCTATCGTCTTCTCTTCGCATCAGGTGTCCTGCCCACTGCCACTTCAAGGATGTTATACGTTGCGCGACATGTGTACAAGAGATAAATAAAACATAATTCACCTAATTATATTTCACATCCATTGTTTAATTATTTGTAGAGGGCAGCGGAAGCTCTAGGTATTAGCGTTTCTACTGTGAATACTGAATATTGAAGTGAAATAAAGCCATATTTTACTCAGCAACGCCAGCTTAAATTGAGTTCTACATGATATCGGTTTTAAATTCAAGAAAAATGATAACCGTAGACCACTAACTGAAAAAGAAATTATTACAATTCTGCGGCTCCAGTTTTTAAAACGTTCCATGGAGAATCTAAATTCACCTTATCCACTGCAAGTGGTCTTTATGGACGAAACGTGGATTTATTCTAAAGGAAATCCTGGAAAGTCTGGCAAGATTAAAATATTCGCAGTCTTAAAAAGCCCGAAGGTTATGAAGGAAAACGTTTTATTGTGGTTGATGCTGGGTCTAAATTAGGGTTTATCGAATCCCTATTATGTGCAACAAAATCTTTAAAAGAAGACTTATCATGGGTAGATGAATACAGACAACGTTTTTTCGAAAACTGCACAGCTCCACATTAGCGGAAACACAAAGAAAATTTTGTCTACATTGTGACCTCTTCTTTAATCAAAAATTACTGAACGTAAAAGTCTTTTTTGTTCTGGATTGTAAAAGACTTTTACACCAAGTGAACAAAAAACAGTCACTTTGACAACCGACTTAGGTCATAAAAATGTCAACATTTTTTATTAGTTCTCGAAAAAATGGATTTTTACATTTCTTAGTCAAAACGAAAATAATTCATATTGACACTAGGTACTTGACAGCTGTTTGTTTTCCAGTTAAAGCGCCACCTATTGGCTCCTGATTGCTTGAGAATACAACTGACGCTAATTTGACTAACAAGTAACATCTTATATCATATGGATAGCATTGATGACGCAGGGCTTATCTTTCGTAGTTTCTATAATACTGTAACGACCTTGAAGCCGCGTCCTGTGCGACGCGTGAGTCAGCCTTCTAGATCATTCCAGAAAGTGTAACGACCTTCGGGCCGGATCGCATCGGAACATTCTAGAAAGACCTTGCGCGCGAACACGTCAGCGTCGCTGGATTAATCGAGCAAGGTCTTGACGGACGTTTGTAGAATGACTCACCCGGCGTGTATATAAACCGGTGCAGTGGGAAAAATCGACAGCCATATAAATAACGCGCGTATAAATAAATAAATAGCCATATATAAATCATTCATGTTAAGTAGTGTATAAATAAATAAGTGTATTCGGTGTTAGAAATAGTTCCTGTAGCTATAAATAATTTGTGTTCCGCCTTAATAGTTCTTGTGTTTGTAAATAGTTAAGATAAATCGTTGTAAATAAATGCATGTACAAGAAGCGGCGTATAATTTTTAAATAGCCCGAAACCTAATATACAATACCTAGAAATTTCAATACAGTTTGTATTGACTACTTTTTTTAATGTTCTCGACATTTCGTGAGGATGATTACTGTATCTATCAATTTTCTTAAAGTAATGTTTGCTTTTTTTCTGATTTAACAAGTTTACAACTTCATTTTTGTGCTTTTTAAAAATGCCCCAATTTCCTGATCTATCTAGTCCTACACTATTTTTAAATCGTTTGTATCATATATCTCTTTTTTTAATTTTGTTAAAAACTTGTAAGTCAAACCAAGGAATCTTACTTTTCAATTTATAACTTAAAATTGGGGAAATATTAGTCACTACTATATCACAGTTGTTTGAATTTCATCCAGAATTAAATTCACATCAGTAGAAATTAATGACCATGTAAATGACAGTAATTCTGTTCTTATTGCTTGCAAATTATTTTCATTAATATTTCTGAATTTTTTAACATTATTATTACTTTCATTACTATTAAAAATATTCAGTAATAATAGGACGAGAGGTCAAAATATTGCCGACAATAATTTTTGCGATTCAGATACGAGTTTCTGCAGCGACGAAAATAGCGACGAGTGCTTGCACGAGTCGTTATTTTCTAAAGCAGCAGAAAACGAGACAATCTGAAGAGCAAAAATTGTCTGCAATATTTCGACCTAGAGTCCTATTCGTCTTGACAATTTAACTTTTCATTAAAAAATAGTTACAGAAAAAATTGTCGCTGAAATAAAGCTCCTCGAAATATTGTCACTACAATAATTGTTACAGAAAAAATTGTCGCTGAAATAAAGCTCCTCGAATTATTGTCGCTGAAATAAAGCTCCTCGAATTATTGTCACTAAAATAATCGTTCGATTGATAGTTTATTTTTAAATTGAAGAATGCGATTGGTTGACAATGACACCAGTTAAATTGTCACAGAAATTATTAAATGACAGAGAAAGTAAAACTTTAACTTGTCAATCAAGTCACAGAAGTTATCACTTTTATGACCTTGGAAGATACAGTAAAAATGCTAGTATTCAGATTCAGTAATAAGTTCTGCTATATTGCAAATTCTAGCGTAGGTTACTGATAATGTCGTTTTGTTGTAGGTGTGAACATATTTGAACTCCGTTCGCTAACGTATCATTAAAAGGAACTCTGGCGTTTGAACAAACATAATGAACATCAAGCAAGAAACTACAGATAGTGAATGTTGTAGCTCTACAGGAACAGCACCATGCATATCGCAGAACATGGATAACAATGAAAATATCAATAAGTTATACATCAAACAAGAAAGCACTGAAAGTACTAATTTAGTTACACATACAAGAACTCATACAAAAATAAAACCTTTTAGTTGCTCTGCCTGTGAATACAGAACATTACATAAAAGTCATTTAGTTACACATATGAGGACTCATACAGGAGAGAAGCCTTATAATTGTTCTATTTGTGAATACCAAGCAAGACAAAAAAGTAGTTTATTTAAACATATGAGGATTCATACAGGAGAAAATTTTTATAGTTGTTCTGCTTGTGAATACAGAACAGCAGATAAAAGTTATTTAGTTATACATAAGCGAACTCATACAGGAGAAAAACCTTATATTTGTTCTATTTGCGAATACAGAACACCAGCTAAAAGTAGTTTAGTTAGACACATGAAGATTCATACAGGAGAGAAGCCTTATATTTGCTGTGTTTGTGAATACAAAACAGCAGTTAAAAGCACTTTAGTTAAACATATGAGGACTCATACAGGAGAGAAGCCTTATATTTGCTCTATTTGTGAATACAAAACGGCAACTGAAAGTAGTTTAGTTATACATATGCGAACTCATACAGGGGAGAAACCTTATATTTGCTCTATTTGCGAATACAGAACAGCAGTTAAAAGTAGTTTAGTTATACATATGCGAACTCATATAGGGAAGAAACCTTATATTTGCACTGTTTGTGAATACAGAACAGCAGCTAAAAGTAGTTTAGTTACACATATGCGAACTCATACAGGGGAGAAACCGTATATTTGCTCTATTTGTGAATACAGAACAACAAGTAAAACCAGTTTAATTAAACATGTGAGGATTCATGCAGGAGAGAAGCCTTATAATTGCTTTGTTTGTGAATACAGAACAGCAAATAAAAGTCATTTAGTTACACATATAAGGACTCATACAGGGGAGAAACCATATATTTGCTCCGTTTGTGAATACAGAACAGCAGATAAAAGTGGTTTAGCTGCACATATGAGGATTCATACTGGAGAGAAGCCTTATACTTGCTCTATTTGTGAATATAGAACAGCGGTTAAAAGTAGTTTAGTTAGACATATGCGAACTCATACAGGAGAGAAGCCATATATTTGCTCCGTTTGTGAATACAGAACAACAACTAGAAGTCATTTAGTTAAACATATGAGGGCTCATCCAGGAGAGACTCGTTAATAGTTGCTCTACGTATGAATACGTAACAGCAAATAAAGACAATTTACTACATATGTGCTAAAGTAGATAAAGCAACCTTGCATCCCTCCCTCTGTATATGGTGGTAACGTTAAATCCTTCGTGAGGGCTTTTTAGTAGTTTTTGATTGACCCTAAAAGTGCCTCATTCAACAACCGCGTCGATCCGCAATTGAAGCGTTGTGACTTCACTTCTTCAAGCAACGCCAATACCTGCAGTCTGGCCTCCTCACTTATGTAAAAGTCAGACAGGCGTTGCTTCTGCCTGCGCTATTGTACCTACTGTCAGCACCTACAAATCGCTAACAGAACCAGGTAAACTGTAAGGCATGTTAACTTATCTAGTGCATTGTTCGTGACCCCCATTTTGTGCATCCTTGTGACCACCCAGAAACTGCGCGACTCCGCAAGCTGTAGTGTGACGCACATTCCAGTGAAGAGACTCTGCCCACATGATTTATTATTGCTAGCTGTATATTTGTGTTCTGTTATATGGTTTAACACAGGTCCGGCTTTGTAGCAGTTTCAATTAGCTGCGAGGGTCTGCCTTTCCGTGAGAATTTTGCCGGGAACCTCTCTCTTTTACTGTTTTACTCATAACCATTGTTATTGCACTTTAAATATTTGTAACTATGTCTTGCCAGAACAAGCAGCTGATTCGATTCATGCTTCGGCAAATGACCGCCGCTTGTTTGATAGTTAATGCAGCACTGTCTGCAGCTGAACAGCTGATTGCTTTGTGGCATCTATTCGAGTTGTTTCACGATGTACAGTCATTCAGGGTAACTTTGAACCACTTTTTGTCTGTTTTTATTTATTGGTGTTCTGCAGCTGAGCCTATATTTTGTAATTCATTTTATTAATATCAATCACACTTCAAATTAATAGTTTTTCAAAACTAATTCTTTATTAATACGTGAATTATATTAAAAAACTTTAATTAAAAGGTGGAGCAAAGTTACACCACCAAGTCGGATAACTTTGCGCCACACAGCTAAAAATTGCATTTTCTACCATATGCAGTGCATCTAGGCAACTTTGCGCCACGCTATCGTGTTCCCTTGAATTTTTTACATCGGTGAACATGTTTCTGGGTGAAAGCTTGTTGAAGCAAAACTATATACTTAATATACAAGTTTACGTTCAATTTAAAAAACAAATTTTTCTGTACTCTTTTATTGAAAAAAAGTAGTTCAAATTAATAATAATGCACATTTTTCAAATGTATGAAATGTTTCATTTTTACATAAAAAAAATATTAACCTAACTGGTTTTATGTACAATTAAATAAATTCCCACAGTGTAAGGCACTATTTATTAAGTATCAAAACATTCAAACAGGTAATAATAAAACGTGATATTTGTATTTATGAATTATATTAAGAACAGTAAATTTTAAATTGGGTAGTAAAAATAAAATTAAACATAATATTTTTGAAGTATGCATATAATTAACAATAAAATAAAAATCAACTCTATAATAAAGTTACTCAAAAATTATTGCATTTTGTTCATCTAGCAAATTATCATTGATCTTAAACATTCCCCTTTTATTAATTGCAACAATAGAATTAGGGTCTACATTCTTAATAATATTTGTTTCTGAATACCATATCAAATCTTCAGGAAGGGGCCATTTCCAAGTTCTACCTTTTTTTTCCAAGCAACTCACTTTGTAATTAATTTCAGAATCTATCATTTTGATGTCACTTATTTTTCCAGGATACAATTTATTGTCATACAGAACAATAACCAAATCATCTCTTCTGAATTTTTTTTTTCAATCACTTCTATGGTAGCTATATCTTCTATGTTGCCCTCTATGGATTCATTATGTACCAACCGATCACCACTGCTTTGGGGGATTTGAATTTGCATGTTTACGTTTCCCTCTTCAGGATGTTCTTCTTGAAGATTTTCATCAATTTCTTTATTAATTTCATGCAAATCAGCTTCTTCTAAATGCAACTCTCTTTCTTGTTCTTCAGAACTGGAACTAACAGTTGAAGCTATTTCTTCATTTAAAGTGGATTCTTCTACCACGCCTTCAACTTCCTTTTCCAAATTAGTAAAAAAAATTATAATTGCTTCCTCATCAACCTGTGCTCGTTTGCGAGCTATATTGGTGGCAAATTTTTGAGACAGAACTTCTTTGTGGTGATTAAGAAATAATTTCCCCCATTCCCAGCCGGGCATATTGTGTTTGAATTGTACTATATTACGCTTTTGACGTATCTAGATAAGATTTTGCGATACATCTGACATCGTAAATAGAAACTGGAAGTCCATAATCGCTAAGGATAAGAATATGGCGTACAAAATTTTCCTTTTCAGCTTCACTGAAAATGTGTGGCCTACCAACATTTTTGAGGTGAAAGCCCTGGAGTTTATTTCTAATAGTATTCCGGGGAATATTATAAAGTCGGCTAGGCTCTCGTTGTCCAATTTTCCCAATTTAACATCATTAATATTTTTTTTAATTGTTCTTCGGTATACCTGCTTTTGGTACCGTATCTTCTAACGCCAGGATTTAATTTTGTTTTCCCCATTTGAAAACCTAGCACGCAAATAATAAATTCTGTATGAATGAATATATTGTATCACAGTTCGTAGAAATTTTGAATAAAAAAATTTTGAAAATATTTCGGCTAATAATATATTACTGAAATATCATTTTTGTCATGTAAATTCTATTTGCTCTAACTTTGCCCCACAATTATGGTAACTTTGAGCCGGCGCAAAGTTACCGCGAAAAACGCTTTGAATTATCTAACCTATTTCTTTTTAATATTATTTAAAACCATTTAATATACAGTTTTTTATATTTATATTACCTTTATCTTAAGTCACGCAACTATATAAATGTAAATAAATTCATTAACTCACCTTCTTGCAATATATATTTTTAACAACTTGAAAAACACTGACCGAAGCTCCCGCAAAATACCGCCAGAAATAAAACTGTTTTTCCCCGAAACTAAAGCAGATAACCAAAAATCTGTTGCGCCATCTTCGGCGCAAATGTTGTAGGACAATTAGTAGCAAAAATTGTAGATTCCTGTACGGACATTAAACTTGCTGTGTAGCTATAAAGCAAAATCCACTCGTGGCGCAAAGTTAACCATTGTGGCTCAAAGTTACCCCGAATGACTGTAGCATGTGCACATTTGAGTTCATGAATCGGCGAACCATCGATCGATTGTAAGGTGTAATAGAGATTTCTATAACTATTCTCTGCCACTTTGGTAGTATCTTGTATATAGCATAATAAACGTGTTGTTATTGTGTACAAATGAGTTTGATTGATATAAGTGACAAGCTGCTGAAAGAGACGGAAGTGCATCGATCTTCATAATATAGGAGAGCGCTCTTCAAGCAAGATATAATAATAATAATAATAATAATATTGTTTATTGTCCAACAGCACTGAACAATGTTTACATATAAATATATAAGTAAATGATATGCAAAACAACAGTGACAAGCAAAAAAAGTTAGATGTCAAAAGAAATATAAACACAATAATAATAACATTTGCAGGTAGTTACTAACTCATAAAAGAATTACGGGCCACATCTATAACCTTTTTTAAATTATCTACATTAATGTCAACATAAGTTGAAATAACATTAAAGTTATGACACATTAAGTATACAGGGGATTTAAGCAGAGGTTTGTATGACTTGTTGGCAAATAAAAAGTGTTGCATTGTCTACTACTGGTTTTAGGAACACGAAAATCAAGTTTCTGCAATATGTATGGGCAGTCGATTTTGTTATGTAACAACTTGTATAGGGAGGTAAGACTTACAGAAATTCTCCTGAATTTGCAAGATTTTAAATTAAAAGTGTTCAATAGAATCTCATGATCAAATCCCCTGCTAGGATAAACATACACTTTAAACCATATATATTTTAAAAACATTCTTTGAACAGATTCAATTAGAGTCTTGTAACAATCATAAAATGGATTCCAAACAAGGACGCCATATTCAAGCTTAGAACATACCAGCTAAAGTACAATGTTTTAATAGTTGTAGTGTTTTTAAACTGTTTGCAGTTACAAATGATAAATCCTAGTATTTTGTAAGCCAAGGGGACAATTTTACCAATATGATTGTTAAGGTTAGCTCACTATCAAATAATATGCCTAAATCATTGGTAAGTTCACATCGTATTAGGATTTTCAGATCAATGGTATATGGAAAGGTTATTGAAGAAACCTTCTAAGTGTATGTAATAACTTTACATTTATCAATGTTTAGATTAAGCTTATTTAGAATACACCAGTTGGCAAGAATATCTAGATCGGCTTCTAGATTGACACAGTCTGTGAATGAGTTAATAGGCAAGAATAGTTTAACATCATCTGCATACATTAAAATATTTGACTTCATATCTTTGCATATATCATTGATAAATAAGACGAAAAGTAAGGGTCCTAAGTTGGAACCCTGAGGAACTCCAGAAGGCAATATGCAATATTATAGATAACATAATAGGGTCTATTTCTTAATAGCAGTTAATTAGTGTTATGTAATCGGTATTCAACCCAAACATTTGTAGTTTTTCCAAGATAATATTATGATCATTTTGATCAAATACTTTGGAGAAGTCGATATGAATAATATCTATTTGTCCTTGTTTATCCAGAATTTCTAAAGCAGATTGAGTAAAAAAAATAAAATTTTTAACAGCAGAGCGTTTTTCTACAAACCCATGCTGAAAAGAAGAAATGTAGTTTTTAACATTATTATACATACAGTGAGTTAGTAAAGTTTTGAATAAATTCAGTATTTCCTAACATGTACGTTTCCGGCTAAAACGCTCGGACCCGTCGATTTTTATTTTTATTTGAGCATTTTTTGAAATAAAATGCATACATACAGGGTGATGATCAAAAATTAAGAAAAAATTTAAAAATTCCAAAATACTATGTTTAGTAATTTCTAAAACAACTAAATTAAATGTACAAATTGTGCACCGTTGTCTGCCTGACAGTAACTAAGACGACCGATATGATTTTTTGTTGATTGCTGTCATTGATAAAAGCGTAAAATCACACTTCTTAAAATCAAATTTAGTATTTTGCAAATTAAAATTTTTTTTCTTAATTTTTGGTAATACCTATACCCAAAAATTACCTTATCGTAAGTAAAAAGATGCGTTCTTTCAGATTCAGTAATAAAAAAGGGGGTTTCCATTAAAAAAAAACATCGATAACGCCATACCTCATACACGGGACACCCTGTATGTATGCATTTTATTTCAATAAATGCTCAAATAAAAATAAAAATCGACGGGTCCGAGCGTTTTAGCCGGAAACGTACATGTTAGGAAATACTGAATTTATTCCAAACTTTACGACCTCACTGTATGTCGGAATATGATTATCTCAAAAACATTGTAGAATTTGGATAGAATTGCTTTAGGTCTATAGTTCTCAATAGCAGATGTTTTTCTGTTTTTAAATACTGCTGTTATTTGAGCAGTTTTCCATTGCTGGGGAAATGTAGATGTTTTGATGCTTAGGTTAATGATAATTGAAAGTGGGCAAACCAAAGCACTGGCACAATTTTTTACAAAGGAACTGGACACCTGATCAAATTCAGCAGTTGCTTTATTATTTTAATTTGTGTGTGGCCAATATTATGTCATCCTCAGTTACAAAATCAATATTAATATTAGGCATGTTGTTATACATAATATTACTACAAACATTAGGCTGGCTATTATTTAATATATGTTCTGCTGGTCTATTGTAAACAGCAAAAATAATTACTGAAAGCATTTACTATTTATTGAGGTTTATCATATGTTGTGTAATTTTTAAATAATTTACCAGCTATTCTATTACTCCCTTTTTTAGAATTAACAAATGACTAAAAATGTTTGGAATCAGTAGTAATAGGTTGCTCCACAGTATTTAAATATTCACTATAAGCAACCCGAATTTTTAACGTAATTAAGATTCTAAGTCTGTGAGAACAATTTTCGGAATTTAGCGCTTTCCTGTATTTTTCCCGCACAATTTAAGCCCAAGTTTATAGTTCAGTAGTGAAAATTATATTGTTTATTTTGAAGGAAATTGGACTGACGATAAGTCCTAAGATCCAAAGTAATATTTAAGGATGGATGATAGCTGTTTTCAATAATCAGTGGGGCATAGGCTAAGCTACATTCAACACTAGAAAAAATTAAATCCAATAATCTTCCATTAACATTATGCACGTTATTGTACTGTTTAAAATTTAATAATACACAAAACATTTCTATCAGGCTGCTTAAACTATCATTAACAGAAGAATTGCTTATGTTTGGTATATTGAAATCTCCCAGGTATCAACAAATTTTAAAAAATAAAATTTATAGAGACTTGACAGAAGGTGTACGGGGTATCTACAAAGTAAATATGTAGAAGATGGACGAACGAACGCTGCATTTGCAACCAACAATATCATAGGAAGTGAGTACATTTAATAGATATGTTAAGTATAACCTTTCTACAGTAATATATTTTTTGAAAGCAATCAGAACTCCACCTCCACGTGATTGATTATTAAGTTCAAGATTTCGGTCACAGCGGTGGACGTCATAAGTATGTGGAGGGAAATATTCTGAACTCTCCGTATCACTAGACAACCACGTTTCGACAAGACGGACAATATCGTACTCACTATCACTGATCGATGCACAGAAGTGTTGCACTTTCCTGTTTAAACTTCTAACATTTTGGAAATAACAATTAAGGCTGATGCTGCTGGATGAAACTAGTTTTTTTAGTTACACATGGTATTTTTGTAATCTTTGGGACACCTTGAAAATATTTAATAATGATATCGTGTACACCATTTTTTATTCTGCTCTCTAGTTCTTTCCTTAGACTGGCCAGGTGTTCGCGCTGTATAGGGGTTTGATTAGAGGACACCGTTAGACCACTTGCCGGAGAGATGTTGGACTTATTTTTTATAAAGTTAGGGAATCTTCAGAGCTGTTTAATAATAGGCCTAACTTTGTTGATTTTTTACCCAGTTTAAAGACTTTTACACGGTTAGCTGAAACACTCGACAGCTCCTGAATCAACTTCTGCACTACTGCCTTATTATGGTTTTTACACTGTTCCACATCATCACATTATAAGATATTTTAAATGAAGGTGCAAGGGAAGCCGCCTGTGAGACTCTTATCTGTTTTCATTTTATTTAGGTGACCATAAGGTAAGTCACGTAAGGTTGTAACGTTTCGCTCCTATTTTAAATGCGAATTAATCATAATGCAATGTTATACGCATTTAAAATGTCACATTTTCAACTTTACAAAATCTTCAGCCCGCCTGAAACTGTAAAATTCGCCGTTATGCGCGAACGTAACGAGAAAGTGTCCGTCGCGCACCTCCACTCCCGCCTTGATGCCAAAGAGGGAACTCAACAGCTAGATATAAAATCAAATTATTCCGCCGAAGGGGAGGAGATTTTATTCCGGGAAAGCGAACTCCGGTTCCCCGACCTGACCCGCGGCTCTCAGCTGAGGAGCTGTGCTCCAGGTTCAGCTGGGCCAACCAGAATTATTCGAGAAGATCTCGACCCACATCCCCCAAGAAGAAGGATTAGTTAACTCGTCCGGTTATTTAAATAATTATCCGTGCTGTGGATAATTGTCTTTACGTAGATAGACACAACTTCCCAATAAATTCTTGGTTTGAACCGACGTATACCCGAGCACGTTGGCATTCTAGCCAATTAATAACCACGAAACCTCCATAAATTCTTAGTTTAAACCAACGTATACCTAAAAATCAGGGCACGTTGCCTTCTAGCCAATTAATAACTACAAAACCTCCATAAATTCTTAATTTAAACCAACGTATACCTGAGAATTAGGGCACGTGGCGTTCCAGCTAATTAAGAGCTCTAAAATTCCCAATAATTTCTTAATTTAAATCAACGAATACCTGGGACTCACGTCCGTTGTGTTTTTGGCAAATTCCTAGCCACGAAACGAAACTCCCATAAGTTCTTAGCTGCCACCAGCGTGTTCCTGGAAGTGGGCGCCGTAGGTGTATAGCGTTAAAACTTCCCAGAGATCCGATTACGTTTCATAGTCAAGGGCAGGCCCTGCTGCAAACTAAAGGTCCGGCCACGTCAGATTATTTTGGCCGAAATGCGGTCTGAATTTCCCGGCACAATAGGCGACTTCCCCAGGACTAAAAATAACGTACCTTGAGTAGAAATATTCGCCCTCGACACACTTTGTCCCCCGTTATCAACAAAAGATAACCTCTCATGGCCCGCTACTATCAGCAATCCGACTTCTTTAGCTGTACATGTGGGGACACTTCGCCTTCAAGAGAAAGTAACCTAAGGTGGTATATAAACATTTATTTGCTTCCATTAAATAAAGTAACTGATAACACTATGTATTAGTTGCACTTGTTTTGCCGGTTGAATTAACTAGTTTATAAATTCGCAGTACCACCAACAGCAATTACCCTGGACATTCCAGTGCCCGTCAACCAGTGGAGAACCAACCCCGTTCCTGCCATTTGGGTGGCCTAGTCGCAAGTGGAATACAATTACACTTTATTTATATACATATGATTGTAAATACTTTACATGCCTGTTTAGTTTTATTCTTAAGACATGAACTGTACATTTAAACTGCAAATTTAACCGTGCCCAATTCTAGAGCTACCAATTATGGTGTGACGTTAGCGCCGGCCGAAATCGTATTTTTACGTATTGGAATACGTTCGAATTTGACCGCCGCCAAAACTTCGTCACAAATTGTCCGAAAACATCGCCGAGGCACGAAGAAACAATCGAGGTGCGCAGACCACGCGAGCCGTCGCCGATCAGCGCATCCCCGCCTAAAATCATGCACAAATTACGGCGTACGGTAATGTATAAATAAGAGGTATCGTACGTTGTTAGAGGGACTTGACTTGCATCCAGCGACCCGAACCAGTTTCCTGCCTGGGGCCCGCTGGGGCCCAAACCCTGGTCCCGTCCGAAGAACATTCTGACTTTTAGTCCTAGAACCAATCTTTCCCAGAAATCCCCGAAAGATCAAAGTGGCCCATTGATTTTCAGTGCCTATGATCTCCGTCGAGCCTATTCAGGAGTTATCTTGTCTAAAATTCAGACGTGGATCATTGTTTATATATGCCTGTCTGGAATTTATATACGTTTACTCCTCGAAACCGGTGTGGTCTAAAACTCGTACGTGGTTCGTTGTACATATACGCCTGATAAGAGTCTTAGACCTCCTCGAAACCGCTTCCCGACAACATTCACGTAATTAATTTAGAAAGCATTTTAAAAACGTGGCCCTCCAGGTCCGTGCATAAGCTTGAACAAGAATTGCGAGGTTAAGTGCCCGCAACGAAACTCCCGTAATTAACGTACTCGTAAAAATTCAAAGCTTCACTTACCTAGAGGAATCTCGTCCTGAAGATTTCCCGTGCTTTCTGCAGTGCCGCAATTCATAGTACATAATCTAAACCAAAAATTGTGAGGTTAGCTTCAAGCTAAAAGTAATTCATGTAGCTTAAAGGAGGGTTTACTCACCTTGAATAACGTAATTAGAAAACCCCTAGTTATCACCTAGACACCCCTGGAATTTCAGTAACAGCTTTAAACGCAAATTTGGCTTAAAAGTTATTAGCTGACACACGATATGTAATTCCACCGTCTTTTCACTTATCATAAAAGGTTTTGCATCACTCGAGGTTTCACGGGCACTGCAGAATAGCTTCGACGTAACGAGGTTACGTCTCACATCAAATTCATTCTCAACACCCCGAAATAAGAACAAATCTAACTTTATTTCATGCCCCCGATAAAAATAAACAAACTTAACCTAGTTTCTGTTTCCAGTTTAGCCGAGTAGAGGACGCTCTCCTAACTACGAACCGCCCTCGTCCGGTAGCCGAGAAGATACGACCGGAGAAAACATCGTGGCTTGCCTAACCCAGTAGGCGCCAGCCTGCCCGTGATACATTGAAATTCAAATCTTTTATTTGAGAATACATAGAATATTTTAGTTATTATTTAAAAATGTAAATAGGTATACAAAATAAACCGCTTTGTTTGATGTGTACTTGATTGTATATTTGAGTTAACCAGACTGAACCCTGACATCTGACTATCTGGCCGTAAAATTTAATTTGGAAATTTCCTTAACAATGGTAATTATTTATTGCTCAAAATTAAATAATTAACGTAGAAATGCAGGTTATTACAATGGGGGCAATGTTAATTAATGCTACTATTGAATAAATACACCAGGAAGCATTGCAAGGTGCCCTCACCCCCACCCTGTCGCCAACTAATCCGGCGTTAAGGTCAGTAGATCAACACACTAAAGTGTAAGGTACCGCCATTAGTGATTTTTTATATCTATCCTTGTCGCACAATTGCCTCCAACTGGGGATAAAAACACAATCTAACAATAAAATTTGACTTTACAGCAGTGCCACTATACCAAAAAGAAAAATCTCCAAAACCTAGTGTCTTCCTTATTGCACTTGGGTAATTTGAATTTTTTAACTTTATCTCACCATTTTCTCACATTCCCAAGCGAGGAATGAACTGGCGGTACCTTACACTATGTGTATTAATCTGGTGACCTTATCCGGCGTGAAACATTTGCACTGCGAGTGGCAAAATACGGTAGTTACTACTAAAGAGCCGCAAATATCAACGCAGGTTTTGACGAGCGGCCAGCATGTGGATCGGTCTCCTTACCTCTTACTTTATGGTTGGGATTTACAGCATTCAGGTGTTTTAGAAACAGATTCAATGTCTTGCGTCTCTGTGATCCTTTCGATTAAGATGAAAAACATTCTATATTACACACTTGTCGAATCGATAATATGTACTATCGTATAATCTTCTGGGGTGTCGCATATAAGAATTTCATTAAGCTCGGGAAATTTAAAGCTCTGCTTCACGTCGCGCTGTAAACATTCCGTGAAAATTAGAGCTCAAGGCGTAGCAGCGGTCTCTTACACAAGGGTTATGGGTGCTAGTTATGCACGAGAATAAAACCAGATTTACAAAGTTTTATCAATTTTGGCAGCTTACGATATCATTGCTTGTCAAACTGACAAATAAGATCTGGCCGCTACTTTTTCCACTCTAGATTGTAAGCGCACTATTATTACATTAATTTGATTGAAGTAAGTACATCTGCTATTAGCAACTGAAAGTAAGTAGCAACTTACATCCCTTAGGGAAGTAAATAAAAAAAACACATTTTATATGAAATCGGCATTAAAATACCTCGAAATCGTCATTACAATACGAGAAATCGGCATTAAAGTAATCCATTGTTTTACGACTTTTTTTGTAGGTGGCGAGACGACAGATAAACGTCAACCGACGTTAACGTAACATACAAATGTTGGTTAAAATGTTGTAATTTCATGACTTCAAATAAAACATATTGTACTCCTTGGCAATGAAGTTCCTTTTTATTCCTAAATCGACATTCGTGATAAAAAGCCAAAAATTCAACAAACTGCAAAAAGCACGTAACAGCAGTAGATTGTTTTTATTCCCAGTTGGAGAAAATGGTGCGACAAAGATATATAAAGAAGTTACTAATGGCGGTACCTTACACTTTAGTGTGTTGATCTAGCGACCTTAATCAGATGAATATATGTATTACTTACTATATTGCTAGCGGCTATGAGTAGGGAGGTCACGAAGGAAGTGAGACAGACAACCAACTCTTCAATGTATATGGTGAGCTGTGCGCAAGCGCGTCGGCGTCGTCCGCGCGGCGGGGAAGCGGAAGTTTAAAATTCGCTTCTAAAGGCAGAGTTCAAATTCTCAGGCATGCGCACTAGACGCTTTATACTCAGAGTGAGACTATGTCGGCGCCGTAATGTTTTCTGACGTTTCCAGGCCCTACTAGCAATATATGTATAATACATTGTTACGTGCAGAATGCGCCGCCTGCCATAATTTCGAATTCGAACGCTATTTTCCCGCGCGTTGCGCATTGGCATCTGGCCGTGTCATCTGGCGATAGGCTTTTATCTGGAAAACCATTGGCAGGCCAGGACTCGCTTTCTTCTTCGTTAGGATTTCGCAGCGAGCAGTTTTCTAAAAATTCCATGCTTGTGTGCTGGCTAGCAAGGGCCAGATCGTCGGCGTATGCAAATTTGCGAGCTGTTGTTATCGGCATGTCAGCTATGTAGAGGTTGAAGAGGAGCGGTGATAGTGTTTAGAAAACACTCTCTCCAATGATCTCAGCGTACTGACGGATTACTTCAGCAAATGGCGACTCACTCCAAGTACCACTAAGACCGAGACATGTTGCTTCCACCTTAACAACAAAATGGCCGATATAACCTTGAATGTAACTTGTAATGGCATGACCCTGCCTTACAACCGCAATCCAAAATATTTGGGAGTAACACTAGATCGCACTCTCTCCTACAATAAACATTTAACCAGTCTTGCGGCAAAATTGAGGACCCGGAACAACATTCTACATAAACTGGCGGGATCAACTTGGGGAGCAGAAGCTGCTACGCTCCGCACCTCAGCGCTAAGTTTAGTCTACTCAACAGCGGAATATTGTGCATCGACGTGGATGAATAGCCCCCATGTCAAAAAAGTCGACACTGTCCTCAACCAAACCATGCGAATAATATCAGGATCCATCAAGTCTACACCCACTGCGTGGCTACCAGTATTAAGCCACATAGAACCTCCAAAAATTCGTAGGAAGAAAATAATCGTCCGGGAATTCAAGAAAATCTCTGGAAACCCAGCTCTTCCCATTCACCAAGACCTAATTACATTTGGCAGGCTTAGGTCCAGAAAACCCCGGTGAAAACAGCCCAACAGCTCATTAATCAGGGTTTCAATGGTAGTAATGAGTGGATAGAAGAGTGGCAGAACCAATCCAGCCCAACATGGCATTCCCTACTCGACCCCCAAAAACTGCCCAGTGGGTTCAACCTGCCACGTAAATCCTGGGTTCGTCTGAATAGGGTGCGTACTGGCCATGGCAGATGCGGAGCAGCACTACACAAATGGGGCATACGCCAGGGCGCTGAATGTGACTGCGGTGCGGACAGCCAAACAATACAACATATCATCTACGTATGTCCAACAAGAGCATTTCCTGGTACCAGTAACGACTTCCTTGAAGCCACACCAGAAGCGATCCAGTGGCTCCAACAATTAGACCTGGAGCTGTAATAATTGAAACGGAATTTGTATCCCAATTTGATTTAATTTTATGTTTACATGCGTTCATAGATGTTTTGTTTTTCTTTTACATGTTATACCATCTGTATATACTGTATTATATTATGTATGTTGTGCCATTAGCCAAATAAATAAATAAGCGAGCAGTTCACTAAAAGTGCTATTCACTAGTTCGGGGATGCTTATATAGGGTTATTTGGTTGGTTTGAATAAGTGGAGTTATGAATACCCTCACGTCTTCGTGGATTGAAGTCCTCGAACTTATGTAAGGACGTTGGGTTCCTTTGCTACGGCAGATTTATCTGAGTTAGCACACTCGAGCTGTTCTTTTCTGAGCCCAAAAACCGCCTGGGGTGAGTAACTATTTCGCGCTAGGAAGCCTGTCCGTGCGTGTTCTATTAGAACCTTCTTTTCCCTCTTACAGAGAGTCGTACTAGGCAACTTTTAGTGTTCGAGCCGTACTAGGCACAAACTGCGTTTTTGCTTTGAATTCGCCTGACCTTTTGGCCACGAGCAGCAGGTCTCGCGAGGCGATTTGTCGAGCCTCCACGGAACCGCTTCTGCTTGTCGCCGGCGCACAGTTCGGGCACAAGACGGTACCGCATTGTGGGGTGTATTTAGCCCCGAGGTTTGGCGCTGTTTGCCGTCCAAAACTGCCAACGTCGACCGTGGAAAATTCTCAGCCGAAGCCGAGGTACGATCGCAGCGACGTCCAGAACAGAGCCCCAATTCTGTCACGCCTAGTAGCTAGTGAGTTTGCCCGTTTTAATGTGTTGTAAACCACTGTTATGTCAAAACTGTAAGTACAATTAGTGCATGTAATATTTATTTAGAGCGGACCTCACATTTCATTTCATGCTAGTTATAAGTTAGTCATTATAAAAGGTATATTGTAATTCTGCATGAGATTAAACGATCTTAAACTATCAATATACAGGATGTGTTAGCTACGGTTTGAATGCCTTTATTGAAGCTATCTTTGAGGAGGTGTTGCTTTCCTAGGTATAGAGTTTACATTTTCTCCTTAGTTCACCGTATCTTCAAAAATAGTTGGCGCTCTGGGCTTTTTATATTTAATTAATACTCTACCGATTTATTCCTGCTGTAATTCACCCCGCGGCCTTCTACCGTTGAGCCGGAGGCCGGCAAATTGCACCCGAGTGTACCTATTTTGTTGTTTGATGCTGTTTTGAAAGATTGCCCAGAATCTTAAATCTAAAAAGGCCTAACAACATATATGATCAGATGGTGTCAACTAGCGCCAATTTCATGAAGTGGCCATAATTTGCATGTTACCGAGATTCGGCTGGCTAGTATACTTCTTAAAAACGAAGTTTTTGTTAACGCAGGCGACGGTACTACGAAGTGTTTGTTAATCAACGCATGCGACAAAAATTAGCCACCAGAATCTTCAAAATTATATGAGTCGGCTTACCTTATACCTGCAGTTTTCTTCTATTTCTTGTTACTTCTATGGAGAACGGCTAATACACTGTGTCATATTCTGTTACATAAATTATATAGTTCTCGCTTGCTGTTTAGCAATTAGTAATATAGGATAGGAGTGAGTTATTCTCAGTCATAAGTTTAGGTAATAGGATATCACATTAATCCTTTATCGAAAAGTTAGTTGATTGGTAGTATTCATACTGTGTAGACCGTGCGAAGAATAAAGTCGTTTGTGTTTACGTTAGTAGTTTTAGTGATACCACAATACTCTATACCACAGCTTCTATGAGTAGGTCTTTTGCACTTAAGTAGATCATTAAAGCAATGAGCGATTTAATATGACGTAGTTGTTTGGATTTACCGTCTACGAATGGGTACAGATTTGTGTTTTAATCATGTTGATATTAGACATTTGAGAAAATTAAACCGTGAGTTATCTACCAATCGTTATTTTGATGATGTATGGATATAGATATTTAGTTAAATAATTTCAAAACTCTGTTGGAACATAACCTAAATGGGTAAAATTTGGCGTTTACTTTTGTAATTCGTCTATTATACACTTCTAAATCGAGTCCACTACATGCATCTGATAGATTCGCCACCATTTTTAAATCCTCTCGGTCTAGATATCAACCGCTTATATTTTCAACCGTCTTGGGTATGTATGCATATTAATAGCATGTAGTGTTAACGATATTTGTAAATGTGTACATTTTAGTAAGCAACTGATTAAAAAGCATTTGCAATATGAGTATTCTCTTCTTTCAGAACCACAACAAAACTCCAAGAGTAGCATCTGACTCAATAGCAACGACCTGTCTTGTCTAATTCAAATTCTGCAGATTTACTCCACAGACTTCAAGTAAGTATGTAAATAATGTTACATATAATGTCCTGAGGGACTATAAAATTTCGGAACGAGGCGTTCAGCATGACAATTTATCGAATTGAAACATTTATTCAGACTTGTTGGCTCTTGCATTTAAAAGTGAACTTTGGCAAGCTGAAAATTTTCTTTGGAATGATTTTCAGGCAGTCAGTTCATGATTGTTTGAATTTTAAAAATGAGGAGCATGATTGGTCTAATAATTATGAGGTAAATTCTCAGTTGAATATGGGAAAAGATTGCTACGTATTATAAAACACTTCATTCACTCAAATTACAGTAACACTATAGGTACAGCTATGGTGGGTGGTCCTTATTTTGTAACTTTTGAAATTACTTGCTCTCAACCCTTAATCTCCAATAAATACAGAAAGTCTCTGTACAAAATGTCAGTTCAATTAGACTATAATAAGGTGGCCCTCAAAGACCTTAAAGTTTCAGGTTTTATCGATAATTGGTATTTTCTATATAAAATTATTCTATTTCGTTTTCAGACGTAGTTTGGCAAGAAAGTTATCTCAAAAATTTAGAAGAAAATTTTATTTACAATAAATTTGGTTCACTATTACGTGATATGAAAACTAGCTAAGATATTTAGTAACATTTGAAATAAAAATAAAATTTATACTTCGCAATATAACTAAATAAATGGTAATATAAACAATAAGAAACTGATAAATATATAAGTTACCAGATATCATTGCTTCATTACGCCAGTTTTGGTAGCATTTGGATACTTCTTCAGTGCTCACTGACAACCTGCAGAATATATTGCTTTTCATATTTGTCTTTGGATAGTATATTCTGATATTCTAATATTAGTTTTACTCCTCTCTCAGCCACATTGTGAACCACTACCGTCTTTTTTAGTATCTCCAACATATGTTGGAAGTTGATATATCTTTTCAAGAAGATGGGAAATGTTTAAGAGAATCTGTATTTATTAAGCATCTTGAGAGAAATGTCTTCGATATATTGGAAATAAAGTCTGAGAATTCTTTTTCTTTTAAACGGTTGAGATCTTCACTTTTAACAATGTATCCTTTTATTTTGTTGTCTACGTCACTGTCTTCTGTACGCAATTAATTAAAAAAAAACTCGATTAATAAAAAAAAATTGTAATCACAATATGGAGCTTTCACCGTCAACGGTGATAGAAACCAAGCTCATAAATAGAGTTGGATAAGAAAAAAGCATATTCTTTCTTCTAATTGAATCATTCTCTTGCTGGGCTAGTTTGAATTGAAAGGACCCATTATGGTATCAAAACTACTTCTCAAGACTAAAGTGAAGATGTGTTGTCGTCATAGAAGATAAAGTAAGTGAAACATTAGCAAATTGAAAGGAAGAAATAATTATTATGAACCAATATCGTCTAATGAAGCTATTTTAAATTATATTTTATATTATAGTCTATAACGTACTTACCGAAAATATAGTTTTAGCGTCTTCAACAATAAATATTAGTTTTACTGTTACAACCTACATATCACATCTACTACATACATGCACCAATGCACTCTTTGCTCGTGATTCGTGAACGCGTCGTACAAAATGCAAATGTTGCACAAAAGTTGCTGCTATTCGATCGTCAGAGGTAATCATAAATTAGGCTGATACTGGTTGGGGAATACCCCATCCCGATTTGTTTAATATGTAATTTAATAAGACCTTATTGTATTTTTTGCGTTCTGAAGATTTAGCACTCAATCGAGGTCAGTAATTGAAATACCACAAAGTAATTCAATTACTTCAGTAATTTCAATTACCACTGGTAATTCAAATACTTGTAAAGTAATTTAAATACCTCAGAGTAATTTCATTACTCAAAAGTAATTGAGTAATTGAATGTAGTAATTAATTACTTTCAAAAAGTAATTTTCAAGTACTTTTTAACAGAAAGGGCAATTCCCAATTACAATTACCGCATTTTGAAAAGTAATTCAATTTCAAGGTAAATAAACAAAAAGGAATTTAATTAGTAATTTAATTACAAAGTAATTAACTACTACCCAGCTCTGGACGTGATGATAAAAAATATAAAAATCGTCCGTCAAAGATTAAATTTTTTTTTATATTAGTCAGATCAGCACACTGGGTGCTATACATAACTGTTTTCACATAGAATTGAACATTACAATCGCAAGTTTGAGTTCACCCTAAAGGGCCCCCTGTCAGTAATTTATTTAGTTAATTGAATGCTATTCGTTGGGAAAGAATACGTCTTGGATTAGCTTTTTTTTCAATCGAGTGTGTATAGTTCTTGTTCCCAATGAGTAGTGGTTGGCTGCTGCGCAGGTTTGATTTTTTCCGAGTAAATTTATAGTGGTTGAGCTAATCAAGTTTTCGACATAAGGCACGCCGAATTCATCATGTATGTGTTTGTTTCTGACAAACCATGGGGCGTTGAGGACTTCATTCTGAAGGTTCTGCAGTTTCTTCAAGTTAGATTTGGAAGTCAAGCTCCAAATTTGACTGCCGTAAGTGACGGTTGGTCTTAGAATTGACTTGTATAGTAGCACCGAGATGTGATGACATAATTCAAATCTTCTGTTGATCAAAGGATAAAGTTTGACAAGTTTTACATGCGCCTCGTTTAGCTTCTTGCTTATATGAAGGTTCCAACTCAATCCTTCGTCAAGGTGAATTCCTAGATATTTGACTTGATGAATCATTTGGGTTCCATTTTATTACGGAGTTGTTAATTGTTATATTCTGAGGATTGATGGGTCTCCGAAGAGTAAAAATCTTAGTTACACATTTTGCAGGAATGTTCCATTGGTTACACCACCTCGAAATAGCGTTGACACTCTGTTGTAGGGTTTGGGCATCCTGATTTATGCACCATTCCTGGGTGACTATCGCCGCGTCATCCGCGAACATTGTTGTGCGAACGGTGTTAGGTGGAGTGGGAATGTCATTCACATATAAGTTAAACCCCTGTGATACACGATCTAAAGCATTACAACCACTGTGCGTCATACGGCCACGCCCCACGGACGACCGTTGCACTCGGACGACCAACCAGCGTTACGCCACTTCGCGCGCCTGGCACTATAAATAGCTCCACACCGACCTTCAGTTCTTAGTGCGACTTTCACTCTGATGATGCAAGCTGCAAAGTCTTGCGAAACGTTAGTGAATATGGATGCACAAACAGCAAAACGGCCAAATCTGCCTAAGTATCCTCGTTCTCAAGATCTTCAAACAACACGAGCCACCAAAGAGCATGATCATCGCGCGGGTTTTTGCTCGACTTCACAAGGTGCAAGGCACATTAAGCCAGAAAATGCTGGGTGTTCATATACAAATACTACGCGGTCTAAGCCGAAATTCTATGCTAAGGAGAATAATTCGAGTAACCGCGAAAGCCTCAAACAGTACATAAAGGTATAAAGGACAGAATGTTTCAAATACAGTGCAAAAGAGCACAATAACAGATCTAAAGGCAAATTATAGCATGGATCAACGACATTCAAGATTTGGTAAAATTCACACCAGGATTTGGAAGTGGAAGAAAAGTAGACACTTAAGTGAACTGCAAGTAGGTAGAGAGGAAGTGCACGAAATGAACCACTAGTCAGTGCAACAATTAAGTGAAAGGACAGTTAAATTGTGCAATGTGAGTGACATTAAAAGACAATAATTACAAGATTGAAAGGAAAATTTTAATAAATAGGATTTTATTGTGAAAGTAATTAGTTTTAAGCATTTTAATTGTAACAGTACTTAATTTGAATCAGTTTTTGTTTTTGTATTTCTGATGTTTTTTGTTTATAACGAACTGGGCATTAAACAATTGAAATAAATTATCTGCAAACCAAGCTAATTTGTGTCTTCAAATTATTTAAAATTTAACCTACTTACAATTAAAATAGCAGAATAAAAAGTATACCATCGTGTTCAGCACAGTTTAGTGCATCAGTGAACGTGTGGGCAACGTTTTCCACGATATAAATTTTTTGCATCATCGGCCCATCTGAGCGACCTCCCGCAGCTTGAGTTCCAGCCCGATCACCAGCCACAGGCAGTTTTTAAGGTTCCTGAGCACGAGGGTACATCCGCTGCAAGCCCGTCCAGTTTCTGCGAGACCTGCACGCCAGTCCCTGCACGCGAGAAGAGAGAAGATCTGGCCCCTTTTGCCTCTTCCGAACATCGAGCGCAGCCTGCAAGAATTGTTACAAGGTTAGTTGGGAAGCAAATATTAGCACTAGAAGCGTGAAACTTACACCGAGAGTTCGACGCGGGGAAGCCGATTCCAGGCAGTTTTAGTGTCCAACATAAGCCTTAGATCGTGAAATTACCAAAATCAGATTGTGAGGTTAGTGGAGCGAATTAACAAAAGAATAACCCAAGCGGCGTCGGTTTTTACGTCATTGAAACAAAAGAGAGATTAGCCCGCGAAAATACCATAAATTGAATAAATACCTGATAATTTGTTCATAGATTTGCTTTTGAATTCACTTGTAACAATAACACAGAAACGAACCGTACGTTGAATCAATTTGATGACAGATAGAATTGACAGCGCAGTAAGAGTTTGCGTGCTGCTACTTCTAAATTTCAAAGCCCAGTGGCGTAACACGGGGATTTTTAATTATGAACATACGGGGGAACCTAACTTGCAGATTTTGAGTCCATGTCTATCGAAAAAGAGCTAGCCATAAATAAGTTGCAGATGTGCGATTTACTAATAAAGGGCAAAACACTATAATCTTGAACCCATTGATACAATTATTTATTTATTTTTGATCAGTCAGAATTTGATTTTAAATAAAAAATAAAATATGTGTAGGGCGAGTTTATTGATTTATTAAATCATAATAATAATCATAATATAACATAAACCTTTACAAAATATATAATTGCTTGATTGCCGTTTTGTTTAATTATAAATACCTAGATTGGAGATCTTTGCGTACCCCTGAGGAACTATTCGCGTACCCTCAGGGGTACGCGTACCCCCGGTTGAATACCACTGCTATAGAGAATAAGGAATTGTTGATCACCGGGGTTATTCTCTTAGCTTAGGAATAAATTATTTGTCACTAATTATATGAGTATACGTTGAACAATTTTAAACTAACGTCAAAAGCAATGTCAAAATAACCTGAAATAAGGTATTCGAATAGCTTATGTCAAATTTAAATGTAAGGTGATTGTTATATTATTATTATAACTCAAGTACTCCATGGTTTGTGGATCCAACCAATCACAATGGGTTGCACCAATGGCTCGACTATTTCTTATTATATACAGGGACTCTAGTATTCTGTGGAGGATGATGTGGTGTATTGGGTGTTTGAGAATGTAGATTTGCTTTAATTCGTGCATAGTATTCGCAGCCTTTCTAATTGCCGCAGTTGATACAGGTTGATGGAACTGATTTGTCTTTTGCTTTTGAACATTCGGAGAAGTGCTATAACCCAGTGCACTTGACACAGCGGGGCTGGAGGCGGCAATAGTTTTTGGTGTGTCCACACCTCTTGCATCTTGTGCAGTGTGGGATATCTCTTGATTTTCTTCTCGGTTCCACGGTGATGGCACAAATATTTGTTATTATTTGTATTTCTCTTGAGTTCGATGGCACATAAGGGTGTGGGATTTTTGTCCCTATTCAAAAGACGGGTTGTTTTAATTATTTCAAATTTTTTAAATGTCACTTCATCAAATATATCTTTTTTGCTGAGAGATGTTGGAAGGCCCCTTATAATGACACAGAGATTTGGGTTATCGTTATTCATAGAGGTACTGAAATTTTTTGGTTTCGTACCAATTTCTAAGGTTCCGGTAGTCTTCAAGTGCAGTTAAGTTAATGCGTAGGGTTTGACCCTTGTATACGGTTGAAAAGTCTTTTTTTACAATCTTCCGAATATCTTGTATTACTGCCTGATTGTTGTTTGCCTCATGTAAATAGATTGGCGGTATTTTTGGTTTCACTTCTTAAGGTTTGCTTCTTTGAGAACTGGAGCTGTCTTGAGCTTGAGAACTATTTAGCTGATGATATTTATTTTTAGATTGCAGCGTTGATGAGTCAAAATGGTATTGTTTATTGCAGATTGTGATTGGAGGTGATGTAGCTGGTCGTTTAGGGGTTTGAAATTATGAATTATTCAAGCAGTCGTCTGTCTGCATGTTTTCGTTTTGTGAGACTTTGTGTGAGGCTTGTACCGTTATTTGCTTGTAAAACGTTGGGAGATCAGTGTTGGGATCATTAATAATTAACTTTGGGTCAGTATGTTGACAGTTTTTAGAGTTAGCCATTACAAATTATAGTATAACAATTGAACTCACAGTGCACGGCTGTTGTGGTAGATACTGGTTATCGGCTCCGGGCGGCCGATAACATCCTCGTCTGTGCGGATGTCACTGGTTTATTATGCACTTTTAACTAATTTGGTGTTCTAAATCAGGGCTGTCCAACTTCAAGGGACCCAAGGGCCACTGTAAAAAATTTGAAGGTTACGAGGGCCGCATCTTAAAATGTGTCGTATCCGACTTTGTGAGTGATTTGTAATAAATATAAAACGTGTATATTTTATACTAATTTTTATTTATTCAAAAAGCCTAGGTTACATTACAAAAAGCATTGAAACATAAAAGAGATATACAGGGTATTCACTGAGATAACCGACAAACTTACACCATATGTTCTAGAAGTGATTCTAAACAAAAAAAATCCTATTCACTTTAGGTTAATTCCTTTCCGTTCTTGAGATACCGACAAAAGAAAAAATACATCACCCCCTTACTAAGGGCGTCAAAGATTTACCCCTTGGGTTAAGCTCAAATCGGAGAAATACGTTCACTCAAATATATATTCGATTAGGTAAACCACCAGATAATTACCAAAACAAATATGTTTTTAGCTAGTTACAATTATTAATAAAAAATAAAGCTGAGTTGTACATTATTTAAAATTAATATGTTCTTCTGGAACGGTGTCTGGTTTCGTGGGTCAAGCTGCAACCCAATGCACCGGCGAGTGTTGCGGATCCCTATTGGTAGTCCGCCGGTACGCACGCCGATTCTTCGGGAAATGGGCTGAGTGAGTCTTTTGTTCCTGCAAACTTGATCTTCCACTCAGCAGATTTTAAGTAGTAATTTTCCGGTGAATTTAGCGATTTTAAGGGTTACCTGGGGCGGGCGTTAGTGCCTAAATCCTGGTGCAGAGGTTGCTGGTACCTTACGACGGCTAGGCGTCGATCTTGGAGCGAACGCGGTGTCAAATCCTGCAGATGGATTTTATTCGCCTTGAGCCGGAAATGATGTTGACATTCCCCCGGTAGGGAATTTGCGGGCTGTGGAATCGAACGTCCAGGAATTTGCCTTTTAATGACCAAAAAGAGGCCCTGCATGTGAGTTTATGGAGGGCGGCTGCAGGACTCTAGCCGCTCACAAGCGGGGTAGAGGCTGCGATTCCTACATGTTACAGGTTTAATTATTAGTAAAATGAGGTTATGAGGAGTATTTCATCTCTCGGGGGGGCCGGATTTGAGTTTAAAAATTAGGCGATCGGAAATGACTTTTAAGCAGTTAGCCCTGCAAGACAGTACAGCGTATTAAGACAGTGTTAAAGCCTCAGGCATTCGATTTTCCAAGAAAGTCCAACAATCAAGGTAGAATCGAATTCTAGCGGTCTTGCTCTTGTGGAAAATTTTAACTTCTCGGGCTGACAGTACAACAGGTCATCTCCCTTGAAGCCTGGTGTGGTAAGGGTTGGAGGCCTACTCCGTTAGACAGTTTACCGTGTCAGACCGGAGGGCCCAGGTAGAAAAGGAGAGAACAGGATGAGGACTGGTGGACTCAAGGGGGAATTTGATCCGCGGTCGCAAAAATATCCTGGCGGGCCGCATACGGCCCGCGGGCTACATGTTGGACAGCCCTGTTCTAAATAATGACTCAAATTGGATTATTCTGATTTGGAAAGGCACTGGGTTGAACGCGACTGGAATGTATGACTTGGTGTGCAATATCCTAGAATGTGTGACCTTGTGTGCATTTGTATTCAAAAAGTCTCCGCCACAGCAATTGATTATATCATCCTGATTAGGCAAGATGTGATGATACAAAATAGAGATGGGCGCGTGAGTGATTTTTCGCTCACGTCACGCACGTTTCACGCAGGTTTTAAACAGTCACGTTCACGCACGTTCACGCTCACGTTCACGGCGTGACACGCCACTCACGACGTGACACGCAGCTTTTATTTCAAAATTTAAATTCAGATAGAACAGAATGTTCAAATTTAAAACCAACGAAAAAACCCTAAAGACAACTAAAAATATGTTTTGCACCTGACATAATTTACGTGATATGTTGCAATCAGAATTAATAATTGACATAAAAAGAAAAAAATTAAAATTTACTGCAATAACTTCGACAAGGGATAAATACCGATTTCTCGCAAATATATTTCTTGCAGCTGTCTTCAAAGACATTACTTTTAATACTAAAAGCTGTCATTGGAATTGACGTTTCCTTTATTGGTATGAGTACAGAAGGTATATGGCAACACTTTTAATTCGTAGGTTTGAAAGTACTTTTACGTACAAGGATCAACATTTTCAGCGTTAAGGCGAGTATAGAAAAAAAAACATTACTTTTATTAGAATAATAAGTTCATCTACACAAGTACACAATAAATTGGTTTAAAAATAAAACGTAATCAACATTTTCAGTGTTAAGTCGAGTAAACAAAACAAAACATTACGTACTTTTCTAAAAATAGGTTCATCTACACATCTACACAATATATTTTTGGTTTAATACTAAAACGTAATTAACATTTTCAGCGTTAGCCGAGTATAAAAAACAAACCATTACTTTTATTAGAATAATAAGTTCATCTACACATCTAAACATTAAAATGTTGATTTAAAAATAATATGTAATCAACATTTTCAGCGTTAAGTCGAATTTTGCGCTCTTCTAAAATTCGCCCAGCTGTAGAAAATACTCTTTCGCTTGTAGCGGAACTTGCCGGTATGTTCAAAATTTCTCAAGTTTTTTTAACAGTGGCGTATTTACACTGTTTTTCCAAAATCCTAAAATGTCATCTACATTTCCGAATTTTAATTTAACATACTAATTTAGTTCTGCTTCGACATCATCCTAATTACATGTGTCATCGTCAGAGCTATCTCTAAGTGTAGAAAGATAAGAATCTGATGCTGATGTACCAGTTTTGAGTCGTTTGCTATGTATTTAATTATTATCATCTATAGTTTTATTTGCATTATAATCTTCTCTTTTATGTGAAGGTATGAACTTTAAGGATTTATAATTAGGGTCCAAAAATAAAACCACATAATGTAACTTGTTTGGCACAATTTGTGATTTAATGAATTTAAAAGTTGCTGCACCCTGCAGTTTTTTATTCGTTACTAAATATTTAACGTGAAATTAACGTGAAACGTGAATCACGCCTTGGAAATTTTCACTCACGTTCACGTCACGATTTTCAAATATTAGTCACGTTCACGACGTGACACGCCGTGACACGACGTGACACGACTGTTTTCACGTCACGCGCCCATCCCTAATACAAAATATAAAAATCATCCGTCAAAGATAAAGTATTAATATGTACGACGCTTAAACAATTCATCCAATAGAAACAAAACGGCAAATAAGTTATTGAATAACTAATGATACTGCATATACAGGGTATATAAAAAAATGGCCCATATTCTTTAGGTAGAACGATTTTTTTATTCATTTTGAGTCGAAAATCTTAATACTAAAATTTTTGTTGGTCTTCATGGCCTTAACGGGCAGTAGAACATTTTTTTTTAGGTGAAGTACTCTTTCTGTTTTAAATATAATATCATTAAGCAAAGTTTAAAATGTAAAATAAAGGTCCCATGCCAAATTTTAAAAATATCCGGCTACTTTTATGAAACTGTGTGCGGTAGATGAAGTACTTTTGTAGTACTTAAGACGGTTTCATAAAGGTAAGTTGATGTTTCTAAAACTTTGCATGGTTAGTATTTTAACATTTTAAATGTTCATTGATGATATTTTGACGTATTTAAAACAGAAAAGGTACTTAACGTTTTTTGTAAAAATAACCTGAAATATGATATAATTTTGTAATTTTTAACAGAAATAAAATGTTATTGACTTTAATGTGACCATTCACCATGGAAACAACAGAAACAGAACATATTTGATTTTATTTCATTTTTATTGTCAATATTAGCCATTATAATTAAATTTACAGAAATAGTATTTTTTAAATTTAATTATGCGATTTCAGAAAAAAAACAGTATAGGTACAGTACATGTCAAAAAAAGTTGGAAAAGTAAATAAAAATGTTACGGTTGAATGCTCAATGTTGCCATATTGCTAATTTTATCGTAGGATAATGACAGTCTCCTTTTGTTGTAGGTGTGAACATATTTAAACTTCATTCACTGGCGTATCATTCAAAGGAAGTCTGACGTTTGAACATACATGATGAATATCAAGCAAGAAACTACAGATAGTAAATGTTGTAGCTCTATAAGAACAGCATCGTGCATATCGCAGAACATTGATAACAATGAAATTATTGATAAGTTATACATCAAACAAGAAAGCATCGAAAGTACTAATTTAGTTGCACATACAAGAACTCATAGAATAGAAGAACCTTACAGTTGCTCTGTTTGTGGTTATAAAACAATATATAAATGTCATTTTGTTAGACATATGAGGACTCATACAGGGGAAACTCGTTATAGTTGCTCTGCATGTGAATACAGAACAGCAGACAGAGGTAATTTAGTTAGACATACAAGAACTCATACAGGAGAGAAACCATACAGTTGTTCTGCCTGTGAATACATAACGTCAGAAAAAAGTAGTTTAGTTTCGCATATGAGGACTCATACAGGAGAGAAGCCTTATATTTGCTCTATTTGTGAACACCGAGCAACTCAAAGAAGTAGTTTACTTAAACATATGAGGACTCATACAGGAGAAACTCGTTATAATTGTACTGCTTGTGAATACAGAACAGCGAATAAAGCTGATTTAGTTAGACACACAAGAACTCATACAGGTGAAAAGCCTTATATTTGCTCGGTTTGTGAATACAAAACGGCAGTTAAAAGTAGTTTAGTTAGACATATGAGGACTCATGAAGGAGAGAAGTATTATATTTGCTCCTTTTGTGATTTCAAAACATTTAAACACAATCATTTAGTTACACATATGAGGACTCATACATTAGACAAACCTTATATTTGCTCAGTTTGTGAATACAGAACGGCAGCTAAATGTAATTTAGTTACACATATGAGGACTCATACAGGAGAGAAGCCTTATATATGCTCGATTTGTAAATTCAGAACAGCACATAAAAGTCATTTAGTTATACACATGAGGACTCATACAGGAGAGAAGCCTTATATTTGTTCCGTTTGTGATTACAGAACGGCAGTTAAAACTAGTTTAGTTAGACATATTTGGACCCATTCAAGAGAGACTCGTTAATAGTTGCTCTACCTGTGAATACATACAGCTTACAGAATCTAGATTCACTCTCAAGGTAGGCCACGCAAGGCGCTTTGATCATATTTGTTTTCACTGAATTGGCAATATGTGGAAAGTAGTAGTAATTAATTGTCAAACATACAAAGTTTGATTATATTTTAAATGACAAGTAATCAGTAATCATATAATACCCATATTTATCAATATTTGTCCAGAAATATCGATAACTATCGATATTAATTGATACAGTACCCATATTTATCAATATTTGTCCAGAAATATAGATAACTATCGATATTGATTGATATAGTACCCATATTTATTGATATTTGTCCAGTAATATAGATAACTATCGATATTAATTGATATAGTACTCATATTTATCGATATTTGTCCAGAAATATTGATAACTAATGATATTAATCGATATAGTACCCCCTTTTTAACGATATTTATTGAAATTTGTCCAGAAATATAGATAACTATCCATATTAATCGATATAGTACCCACATTTATCGATATTTGTCAAGAAATATCGACAACTCTCGATATTAATCGATATAGTACCCCTTTTTAACGATATTTATTGAAATTTGTTTAGAAATATAGATAACTATTGATATTAATCGATATAGTACCCATATTATCGATATTTGTCCAGAAATATCGATAACTATCGATAACTATCGATACCAATCGATATATTACCCATATTTATCGATATTTGTCCAGAAATATAGATAACTATCGATATTAATTGATATAGTACCCATCTTTATCGGTATTTGTCCAGAAACATAGATAACTATAGATATTAATCGATATAGTACCCTTATTTATCGATATTTGTACAGAAATATAGATAACTATCGATATTCATTGATATAGTACCCATATTTATTGATATTTATCGATACTTATCGATATTTGTCCAGAAATATCTATAACTATCGATATTAATCGATATAGTACCCATATTTATAGATATTTGTCCAGAAATATAGATAATTATAGATATTAATCGATATAGTACCCTTATTTATCGATATTTGTACAGAAATATAGATAACTATCGATATTAATTGATATAGTACCCATATTTATTGATATTTATCGATATTTGTCGATCAGTGGGTAGAGAGATTTCGTTTGCACTGTGACTAACGTCATATGACAGATCCTTTGTGTTTTAAAGTGTGAAGATTTAGCAGAACCTGGTTGTTCAACTCAACACTGCTATTTTGGCAATCCTATTTAACATTTAATAACTGATAATGCGCCATACCACAATGTTGAGTGAGCCCCTGATGTATCATTTAGATTAAATAAGGTTAACAATTTAATGTCAATGTGATAGATGTCAAAAGTGTTACCAATACAAAACTTGTAAATTACTAGATTCTAACATTAGTTCCGATTTTCACCGTGCCTCAATCTAGATTCTGTAAGCTGTAACATCAGGTAAAGATAATTTAGTTACAAATATGAAGACTCGCAAAAGGGAGAAGCATTATATTTGCTTTATTTGTGAATACAAAGCAACTCAAAAAAGTAGTTTAGTTAAAACATATGAGGACTCTTACAGGAGAGGCTCGTTAATAGTTGCTGTGTCCGTGAATACATAACATCAGATAAAGGAAATATATGAGGACTTAAAGGAGAGAGGCCTTACAGTTGTTTTGTTTTGTGAATTCAAAGCAGCAAGGAGAGATCGTTTAGGAGACTTATGAGGACACATACTTACAGGAGAAACGTCTTATAGTTGGCCTATTTGTGAATACAAAGCAGCACCTTACAGTTGCTCTGTTTGTAAAGTACGCTTTTTTTCTATAATAAATGTCAAAATGTTACGATGTTGGTAGATATGTGATTAAAACGCTAGGAAATTTGTATACCTCGTGTTGGTAGAACTTTTTCAAAATTATGGTTATGTGTCAATTTTGAATGTCAAAGTTTCTTAATTTGAACTCTTGACAAATATTTTTTAACATGGAATCATCATCATCAATAAAATCAGATAAAAAAAGAAAACCAAGAAATATTTTAATTGCAAAAATGAAGCAAGCGATATTAAATTATGACATATATGTCAAAATGACACTAATTTTTTTAGTGGAAGAAAAGAACTAAAAATCTATGTACCAACATTATTAAAACTAGGGACCCTGCACGAATGCAACTTATCCCCTAGAAAGTAGACCTTGAAAATTATTATAGAAAAAAGTACTTTATATTCAAAGCAACATAAAAATGTGATTTGATTAGTTACATACTGTAAAACAAAACTGAATTCCAATTTTATATTTGCGGATTAGGTAAGTCTTATTCGGCTTGTAACTAATTTTGAGTATATGTTCAATGTTTTCACATCAAGGAAGCCATTTTGTATTCAGGTAATATACCTTTTCTATTCTAAATACGGCGACGTATCATTGCAAATTTTAAGTGTGATGGCTCGCGTGCCAAACTTTTAGTGGTTAAAGAAGACACCTTACACCCCTCGTAAAGTGTGCAGTTTGATGTTAAGCAGGAAAATTTCCCTATAATCAAATCCATAAATCTTATAATTTTAACAATGCACATTTTCCTGAGCCTTTGATGCACTGCAGTCGATAGATTGGTCTTTTCTATGCGACTGACAATGTAGGTGATGCATTAAATGCATTTTATAACGCCTTATACAACATCTTTGATAGATATGTATCTTTACATAAGTAGAGGAATGGAAAATAGTATACAGACCGTCAAGTTAAAAAGCAAGTTTCATAGTAACTACAAAAAATATGGATTAGATAAAGATTTAAATGAATTCTAACAGTTACAAGCTATGAGCAGTAAAGTAGTGTAGAACAATCAATAATGACCTCCAAAAAAGGTAAAAGTAGGGCAACATGGGGGAATAAGAGACGAATGGGGTAATAAGAGACAGGCATATTAAATATCTCACAACTTATTAATGATATGTTTTTCAAACTAACACAAAATGTGTGTCATATTGGAGGTATTTCATGTTTAAATGATATTTGTTTTTTTCCAAAATAATAAGTAATAGTGTACCTATATCTAGGATATTTTTTTAAAATTTTTCGTCTCTTATTACCCCAATGGGGTAATAAGAGACCAAGTGCATAACTTTCCTTTGATAGCACTTACAACAAGTTTGGGGTAATAAGAGAAACTTTAACATAATGTGAAATAACTGTTCAAATCTGACCGCTGTAACTTAATTAGGTCAGAAATAGGAGACATTTAAATTTAAAAACCTGTAAAGTCAATGAGAAATTCAAAAACATAAGACAACAGAATTTAAATACAAAGCTTTATTAATCTAATAATAACAAAAATCAGTACAGGAACATAAAAATTCGTAAATTTCTGAAAATTTTAACAAAAACTATTTTTTTCTAAATCTTAATACCTATCTACGAAACATGTACAAAACAAAATACGTAGATTTAATCTTTTGTACTAACACTTTATTTGTTGTTTTAAAAGTTTGTATTGTTTGTTTATTTTCATGAGAGTATCTCTTTTAATTGTTTATTTTCCGCAACCTATTAACTGAATAGGTCCATAGAAAATGAACTCATTGTTTACCATTGCAATGTCTTCTCTAGCACCCATCTTTGACCATTAATCTACAACAAAGTGAAAATCTATTATTTCCCCGACATATCTTTAATCTGGGGAAATAAGAGACTCGCAAATATTATCAAAATGAATGAGGGACAGAATATGCGCTACGGGGGGGGGGGGGGTGAAATAGGTTCAAATATCATCAATTTAATAGACTTCCCGAAAATATTAGGTTACATACGATTTCAAAAAATCACATGTTGACATGCAGTACCAACTTTACACTAGTAGTTCAAAAATACACTTTTAGAAATACGTTTTGAACTTCTCTGAAACACTTTGCCTACTTTGTTGTACCAACCTAATATGTTAAATACACTAACTGACGTAGTTACTTCGTCATAATCTCACGACTTCATTCGTTGCAAAGTTATGATTTTCGTCTCTTATTTCCCCAATCTCTTATTCCCCCCTCTTACCCTAGAATCTTTAGGCTCCGCCATGAGAAATTGTAAAAATTGTAGCAATGAGCTAGTCTTAAAACATTTTATTTTTCATTAGTTTATTCAAAATTTGATTAGGGTATTGTAGTATGGCAACCCTTTTACGAATATCATAAGCAAGTTCTTTATCGTACGGTTTTTGAAATTTTTATGGCTTAAGAAGTATCCTGACAGGGGTTTTTCAACATTTTGCTCCAAACTAGTCAATTCAATTGGATTGAGGAGAGTAAACGTTGGATTAACGTTTTTGTTTAAACGATTACTGCGCTTATTTATTTAACAAATTGAATATTCATGTTTCCAGACTTCAGTACACTTTTTATATTCAACATGCTACGACAAATATCTTACTCAAGTTACCAGTTGTATTGATGTGTACAGTTTATAACTTGTTCTGCAACAGATGTGACAGTTTTTCTTGCAGCTTAAAACAAATGTCAAATACATAGCCTAGCGCATGTCTAACTTATCAGGATCCATATCCTGTTCCGTTTGCTGCCTTCTTTGCTATTATTAATTTCTGTTCGTTATTTAGAATATATTTATCGTATACTTGGCTGTTTAGTTTGTAATTTGTTTTGTCAATTTTTATCTATTGTCCTGTAACTGGAAAACTGTTGTGCAATAAACATTATTATTATGATTATTATTACTTATGTATGCAGCCAACATGGGCATTTTACAAGTGATTTAATACAAGGTGGCGCAAAAGTCCTCACTCGATTTCCTAAGGCAGTAACTTTGTTTGTAAAGGAAAAGAATTGGTTCTGTTTGTTGATTATGTTTATTTAGACGTTTAATTTTTTTCCCATTAAGTCTCGAAGACAATATCGGTCAAGTGGACACCGCCAGAGTTGATGAAAATTCGGGCTCGTTTCACAGCATTTTTCATGACTTTTCTCAAAACTTCTGGCGATAAATTCTCCACTTCTAGTCAGATGTTTTCTTTTAAGGCCGCCAAGGTCTGTGGCTTGTTTGTATAGACCCGTGACTTCAGAAAACCCCAAAGAAAGAAGTCTGGAACGGTCAAATCGGGCGATCTTGCGGGCCAGTGCAGATCTCCAAAACGAGAGATGAAGCGGTCGGGAAAAGCTTGCTTCAGAATATCCACTGTCGTTCATGCTGTGTGTGCCGTTGCACTTATAAGAGAACATCTTTAAGTCTTTCACCAAAATTTGCTGTAAAGACTGTCTATCGATGCCCAAGTGCGTGGCTCGTCGTCTGGTGGATGTTTGAGGGTCCTCTTGGATATCTGCAGTAGTGATGGGAAGTTTCGATACTTTTGCGGACTCGTTCATTCCAATCCCATTCCGCAAGTGGATCGAGTCCATCGGATTCGATCCTCGGATCGACATCGAAATTGAATGTGCATTTCAGACACCCGGGGTCCTTGGTCATTCCGGACCCGGAACGAACAACGCGAGTATCTTTGTTTTGGTGAGTGGTCACGCAGTCGGTAATTCAGTATGTTTATATGTCTCAAACATCAGTTGGGCACATACAAAGCCGCCAAAAGCCATAAATCACTGATAACTGATAAAAAAGCATGCAACTTCGGCCGTATCATGTGTCGCCTGTCGACGTCCAGCTTTTAAAACGAACACCATCATCATTTGCTGTTCCCCATCAACACATTGTCTTGTATTCTGTATTGAAATGGATTGAATAACGGAATGCCAAAGGAATGAATGTCCGCGAGAATTGACGCCTCGCGACCTTTTCGTTCCTCGGAACGAATCCGGACCGAAACTTGGACTCGATCCAAATCGATCCTGCCCCGGATTCGATCCTTTGTATCGAATCCGACCGGATCGACACATCGCTAATCTGCAGCCACAGCAGCGATATTCTCGACCGAACGGCTACTCCGGGGCCGGCCACGTTTGAAACTGTCCCGTATTGAGCCAGTCTCCTCGAGGCGAGTGGGTAAACGCCACAGTGTTTGCACATTTGATGCCACACGACCAGGGAATCGACAACAAATTTCACGTGGAGCCAAAAGCACTGACCGATTATTTGTCAAAAACATTGGCACAAATTATTTCTCGTTTTTGAGGAGTATAGCGATCCATGGTTTGTCTATGTGTATTCTGCTTCTGTTTGCTTCACGAATGTCAAAGTCGCGATGACATAAGATGCCATTTGCGAAAATGAGAGCATGTTCCGATAGGGTGATTACTTTTGCGCCACCTGTTATTAGAATATATGCCGAATAAATTATTTTTTGTACAAGAACAACACAATAACTTTTTTAATTTGCAAAACACCTATGAGAATCAAAATAATATAATCCACAGAAATGACTAAGGCAGCTTTTATAACATTAGCTTTTACAGCTGTTTTGTGAAGTAAAGTACGTTTTTTTCCTATAAAAATTTTCAAGACCAAGATAAAATTGGCAAAACTGCTTTTTAAAATTTATTCTCCTTATCATAGAATTTCGGCTGAAAGTGCGACTTTCACTCTGATGATGCAAGCTGCAAGGTCTTGCGAAACGTTAGTGAATATGGATGCACAAACAGCAAAACAGCCAAATCTGCCTAAGTGTCATCGTTCTCAAGATACTCAAACAAGACGAGCCACCAGAGAGCATGGCCATCGCGCGGGTTTTTGCTCGACTTCACAAGGTGCAAGGCACATTAAGCCAGAAAATGCTGGGTGTTCATATACAAATACTACGCGGTCTAAGCCGAAACTTTTTAAAATTTATTAGAAAATTAATTTTCGTCAGGTTTTTCTGTAAATGACTTGTGTCATTTTGACATTTAAAATTAAATTGTCAGCTTTTCTTTTTTGAAACTGAATACGCGTAAAAAACGGAATCTTTTAAAATTAAATATAAAAAAAGCATTTCTGAAGTGTGCAGAGGAACTGTTGGATCTGCATCCTAACACACCAGAAGAAGACGTTTACGAAAGATTAGCCAGAGCTTTTGATGTACATAGAACTATAATGCCAGATTTTAAATTTCCCACCAATTTTTAGTTCTATAGAGTTACTAAAACAAATTTTACCAACATATATTTTTTTAAAGGAATCCAAGTTATGCCAACATAAACCCTAAATTCTTTGACCTTGAAAATTTTTATAGGAAAAAAACGTACTTTAATAACCATGTCAATTATGAATTTTTATAATTCCGAAATTGTCACTTGAGGTATTAAGCAAATATGAGTGGTTTTCTTGGATAAATTTGGGATTACACTAAAAAAGATTCTGGTGGTCTTTAAACACCAAACAATTCATTTACCTGTTTATGATTGCAAATTAAAATTTAGAAAAAGTAGCGAACGATAAAAAAGTGAGGTTATGTGACTCAAAATTCCTATTTTTAAGTTGTGCGTTAACATGTATCGAAAACTAGCTCTGCGAGTGTGAAAGTTCAAGCGTAGATAGGCGACCTCAATTTAATAAAATAGTGGTAAGTACTTTTACGTATTTTCCTGATAAAAAAGCTGAATTTTTTCATGAATTTGAGTTCCGCTTCCGAAATGAAGTAGGTAATTACTTTTTCCACTAGGGGGAAAAGTAAATATTGCAAGTTTTCTTAAACCCCTTTTTTAATAATGTCTTTTGAAAATGTTTCCATTCGAGACCGGTCCCGGACCAAATAATGTTATTGAACAGATAGCAAACATCAACAATCGAACAAGCAGTGGCAACCAATAATGAATACTTACTCTATCTGATATCTTATGTTTGAAACACTACCAAGCCAACTCTGCTAATTATTTTATACCATCAACACAACGACAAGCAACACCATTAAATATTGATTTCAATTGAAACACGGAACTATCGTTAGAAAGGATGTTACCCACAAGTAAAGTGTAGGAGGAAACCCAACCAAATAACAAAAATGGATGGCAAGTAATAAGAAGCACCAAAAGAGAAAAGTTCACAATAGAAATCAAATTGTAAGATATAGAATAGAAACAAACAATAGATATGACCTAACCAATGAAGCAGGAGCTTCCTAAGATGCAAATCCCTCTACAACAAAAACGCCAAAACCACCTCCAATATTTGTACATGGCATACAAATAAACAGTGTGACAAAACAAATTAAGGACATAATTGAAGATGAGCAGTAGGTACCATACAAAAAGTCTGGCAAATAACCTCGTTAAAATAAAGTGCAATGCACCCAATACTTAACGTAAACTAGTTAGGGAGTTTACAAATATTTTATCACATCTACCAAGTGAAAGAGGAACGAGCATACAGGACAGTCATAAAATACCTTTATCACTCAACAAGTATAGAAAATATAAAACAAGAACTACTTTAATTAAGGAACAAAATAGGAAACATAATAAACGCACAGCACAGATTCACTAAGGATACGCTAAATCTGTTTTTTCTAGATTTAGAACCAGTACATATCAACTAGGACTCTGTCTTTTAATTATTTTTATGAAACAGCTAAGTGGTTTAGGAACTTACACGGACACCTGTAGATTTTCTGGTTTGGACCGTCTTGAACAAGTGGAGCTCAGGAACTGGCTGGCAAAAATTTGCTACGTCATGAGACAATTTCTGAACTGCCGTGTTGTAAATTACATATTATTTTTTTTCCTTTTGTGTACGGAAAATTTTCCGTGTAGCAAATAACAAGTTGGCAACATTTGTGCGGTGCAATAAAGACGTCTATTATTGACAGTTTGATATGTACATGGAGCCAACAATGAATAAAAAGAGAAAAGAGGGAAGGTAGTATTGGAGGGGGCATAAAATTCACTAGACGGAAACCGCCATTTGCAAAAGCCACTTCCGTCACGTAGCTGGTTGACATCACTCTCTCCTCATTGGGAGCGAAGTACCTATGGTTGTCAACGTTAAAAAATCTGGTGTGATACACGCACACAACTTCCTTTTATAGTGGTCTTATAATTAGCCAAAAATTGGATTTTTAATTTTTAAGCTTTTGTCAAAAATTTTCAAAAATTACAAATTCTACAGAAACCGTACAAAATAGAGCGTTAGTTGAAGAGACCAATTTTCTTTATAATTTTAAGCTGAATTCAAATATGTAATAATGTACCGGGTGTTCTATTTAAAATAGGAGTTAATACAAAAATAGAAAACAAAACAAAAGAAACCCATTTTAGAAGTATTCAACTGGAAAATCACCTATCTCACATCAATACACATTAAAAATTTTATAAAAATGCAAAGTTTGAAAAAAATCGAAAAAAATTGAAAAATCACAAGAGTAACACCTACTTCAGGTTATGCGATCTTCTTCAATTGCTGTCTCATCTAGATAGCACCAAAAACTTATATATGAAGTTTCAACGCCATACTTCTTTTCGTTTTTGAGATATTCTGTTCACAGACAGACAGACAGAACAATGAACAAAAACATGTTTTTTGGGTTCAGGGGACTCTGAAACGTGAAGATCTGTTGAAAACTCAATTTCGAATTTTTGGGGTGAATACAATACTTCCTTTATCGTTGAAGGAAGTAAACATTAATTATTCTGTTTTTAGTATTTTTATTATAGCATCGCTTTTTGTCTACAAAGTAGATAATAGTATATTGTACAACTAGTGTTGAAAATAGCAATTTTCACACGAGTGGAAGTTTGGTGACCAGATTTTTCTTGTATTTGTAACGTTTATGGAGTAGGTCTTTTACACTTCAGTAGATCAATAAAGCAAGGGGCGATTTCATATGACAGTTAATTGCAATATAAGTCTACAAATGTATACTGATTTGTGTTTTAATATTGTTGTTGCTATTAGGTATTTGCGAGGATTAAACCGTGAATTATCTACCATTCATTAGTCAGATGATGTGTATCGGTACAAAAATGTAATTAAATAATTTCAAAACTTAATTGTAGGAACTAACCTAATTGTGTAAAATTTCGCGTTTACTTCTGTGATTCGTCTATTATACAGTTCTAAATCGAGTCCACTATATACTATATACATCGGATAGATTCGTCACCATTTTTAAACCTTCTCAGTCTAGATATCAACCGTCTTGGGTATGTATGCATATTAATAGTATGTACTGTTACCGATATTTGTAAATATTTACATATCCGTAAGCAACAGATCAAAAGCATATTTGTAATATGAATATTCTCTTTTTTCAGAATCACAGCAAGTGTCTTTTCTAATTCTGTAAATTTACGTCACAGGCTTCAAGTAAGTATGTATGTAATAGTATATTGTATGTTAAGAGCTGAAAGTGCATTCTTGCCGCTTGCGCAGCCGAAACGGCAAAAGTGCAGAATCCGGATCCCGTCTGTTTACTTCGCGTTCGGTATTATTCGGCAGCTTTGACACACTGACACAAAGCGCGAGGTTGCCAGTTTTCCTTTTTGTCGTTTGTCAAATTCAAAAGTATCTATTACCATTGTATTTATAAATAAATGCTATTGCTATTGTTTCTAAAGCGCTTGTTCAAGACTAAACAGAAAAAAAAGTAAATAAAAAGCTATCTTTATTTAACATAATATATATTATAAATAAAAATGGAGGAAACTTAAACAAAAATTAATAAGTATGCATTTATGTTCAAAATACAATGTGAAATGAAAATATTTATTCTAGAATAATAAAAGTAAAAATAATGAAGAACAAAAACTAAAAATGTATTCGAAAATCATGGATTCTTTTTCAGACTAAATTTAGAGAGGATATTGCTGTTTAATGCATAATAAAAATTGCGAAAAGAACAACTTTTTTAAATTCCATTTTTCATTTGCAATAATTGCATTATCCAAAACTTCATTGTTATTAACAATTACAGTGACCATTCTTATTCCTATAAATAAAAACTTTAAAATAGTTACGGAAGTTGTGTATCTTAAGTAACTAGTTATAAACGAAATTTGTGAACGAAGTTTGTGATATACATTACCTGCGTTTAAAAAAAAATTAACTTTATTTATTCAACACAACTATAACTTTATTTTTAACGAAAAATGTAAAACACGTGTCGCATAAAACCGTTGTGTTTAGATCGGACAACCTTGTTTACCACAGAACAGTTGCTTACTGTCGCAACGTGTCGCAACGTCGCGAAGAATACCGAACGCGAAGTAAACAGACGGGATCCGGATTCTGCACCTTTGCCGCCGAAACCAGCAATCATGCAAAAGCAGCAAGCGCACTTTTAGCTCAAAACATACATACTATTTTGTCGACGACTGAGCATATTATTAAAGGAAAATATCATATTTCATTTTATTGCAAAAATTAATTGACAATCAAGTTAACATTACTCGCGCAGTTATGACATGTGTCGCGATTATTTCCTCAAATGACGGGCGTTGTCAAGGTAACATTCGGACTTGGCTACCTATTTTGTTCACGCTGAAACCCTAAACGCTCGGCGAGTGGCAAAGTGATGAAAACGCACGCTCAGCGGCAAATGTCAACTTTCTGTTGTCAAATGACAGTGAGAAAAATCTACTTTCGATGTCGGTCATCGAAAAATAATATTGTAACATCTAATGTCTCAAGGGACTATGAAATTTCCGGAATATTTCATAGTCAAGAGAGGCATTCAGCATGACAATTTACAGAATTGAAAAACTTATTCATACTCGTCTGTTCATGCATTGACTATAAGCAAAATGTCTGATTTATAGACCTTTGTAGAGCTGAATTAAAATGCGGAAATTTTTCTTCAGAATAATTTCCGGGCAACCGTTTCTTGATTTGTTGAATAGTAAAAATCAGAAGCATATAATTATGAGGTAAATTGTCACGTAAATATGGGAAAAGATTGCTAGGGAGATAAAACACTCGCTCACTTAAAGATCAGTATCACTAAAGTGGAGATTTTTTGTTTATATAATATTTTTATCAGAATAAGGTTTACTACTGTTTTGACAGTCCACCAACAACTAAGATTAAAAATTTTCATTGCTTTTGAATACCTAAAAGTAAAAAACACGTAATTTTAAATGTGGGAAGTCTTTTGAACGTATTAGTTGAATGTAGCTTTTGTCTTTTAATGTTATTCCCGGCATTTGACGTTCCATGGATCTTTGACATTTACGAAGTTGGTCTAGGTTTTTTTTAGTCAAGGTCCAAGTTTGTGCACCATATGTTAGAACAGGTTAGATACATGAATTATATATTTTTATTCTGAGCTGCAGTGTGATCTTACTGTTTTTAAGAACTTAGGATAATTTGCTAAACGATACCCAACCGCATCTGACCCTTCCGCTTACTTCCGCAGCTTGGTTCATTTTGTCTATTTTCAGTAATTGGCCTAAATAAATGTATTCATCCACATAATCTATAGGTGTTATTCCTATTCTGATAATTTCTTTATTAACACATTAGCTGCCTATCAGATTTTACTTGCCACATGTCTAGAGCCGAATAGTGTAGAACGCCGCAGGTTCAAGCCCGAAGGCCCAGTCTGTTCATTATCCGCCATGTCGCACCACTAACGCACAAACACAGACTAACACTCATACAACACACCTCTAAGATTGCCAAGCTCCAACTGCAAAACCGATTTAAAAATATTCATTTACATTGCAACATGTGTAGACCGCACAAGTGACGTTGAAGGCACTCAGCATGACTACTCAGTCAACGCAAACCTTGCGTTGTAGGCAGCCAATGTGTTAACTGCGTTGGTCATGAGTTTTGTTTTAGAAATATAACTTTTAGTCCTTTATTCTCCGAAGGTTTGTGTAGTTCATTGAGCATCGTTCGCAGGTCTTCAAAGTTGTCTGCTATAAGAAGGATATCATCCGCGAATCTAAGATGATTCAGTCTTGTATCGTTGATTGAAATACCTTGATCTTCCCAGTTTAATGTCTTAAATAGATCTTTTAGGGCAAGCATAAAAAGTTTAGGTAAGTTTGGGTCTCCTTGCCTTACTACTCTTAGGCCGTCTGTTCACTTCTATGGGTTTATGTACTTCACTGCACACTGAAGCAACTGCGATGCGAACATGATGCGACTTGCACAAAATAATTGCTTGCGACTGACAATGTCAATCGTGAGGCAATTAGTCGTGTTGAAGTTGCTTCATAAAATGCACGATTCAATTATTCTTCTTGTTAACGATATAACTTTTGGGTGCATATTGTATACAGTATGCTCATAGATAATGTCAATGACAGATTTTCATAAGTATTTTTTATTTTAATAAAATAATTATTGTAACTACCCCAAAAAGTTTATTCTCTTAGTGAAAAGTTATTGATATTTTTAACCAAACTTCGTATTTAAGCTTTTCTATAGTTTTGAAACAAATTTGTTCAACAATATTTTTTACGAAAATTAAAAATAAGAACAGTTGCTGAGGGTCAATCCCACACCTTCTAATTTTTAGAACACCCTGTTTTATCAAAAGTTTGACAACCGTTTATGACGACCCAAGAAGAGCAAAACTTTTATCAAGAACGACTTTCTCAAAGAACCAAAAATGAGAAAGTTTGCAATAGTAAGGTACCAGATCCGGGAATAGGCCGTATATTATTTTACTCTTTGCTGAACTGTTTTTTATATCTTTAACGTGTTCAGAGCCATACAAATGGTGACACCTCATATGCTTACTTGCACAGACCAGCACCCAACGTATTTATTAGACCATTAGCAACAAGCTCCAAAAGGGTAATTCTCTGGTAAATGGGTGAAATACAGAAGCATGCTCAGCTGCTATATTAATCCGTTTGATGTGCATAACACGAGTTGCCATCGTGATCGCATCATATTGCAATGGTTTACTGCCAACAGCAATTCTGGTTGTGTAACTAACACTAGAATGAAAAATTTCAAATTGAATACATGTTACGTTTAGAATGCGCCGCCTGTCGTAATTTCGAATTCGAATGTTATTTTCCGCGCACCGGCATTTGGCCGTGACAATAGCGATATGCTTTTATCTGGGTAAAACCGATGTCAGGCCTTGACACGCTCTTCTTCGCTAGCAGCTTGAAGCGAGCAGTTCATAAAAGGTGCAATTCACAAGTTCGGGGATGCTTTTATAGGGTTTTTGGTTGGCTTGATGTATTGGCGTTATGTAAACCCTCACGTCTTCGTGGATTTGAGACCCGAACTTATTAAAGGACGATGTTTCCTTCGTTTCGGCGGATTTGTCAGTGATTGCACTCACGAGCTGTTCTTTTTGTGCCCAAAAACCACCTGGGGTCAGTAGCTATTCACGTTAGGAATCCTGTCTTTGCGTATTTTACTAGGACCTTTTTCCCTCTTACAGCAAGCAGTACTAGGCAAAATTTATTGCCGGTCTTGAATTAGCCGCGACAGCGAGATTGTCCGGCCCGGCGGCCGCACTGAATTTGGGCGCGCCGCTCGTTCGTTCTGAGCTTACGGCAACGTGCTGCAGGTCCCGCGAGTCGATCTGTCTAGCCTTCACGGAACCGCTTTCCTTTGTCGCCAGCGCTTAGTAGGGCACAAGAAGGATCCGTATTGTGGGGTGTATTTGGCCCCGAGCTTTGATCCCGTTGGAGCAGCGCTGTTTTACGCTAAGAACTACCACCGACGGCTGCAGGAACTTCTCGGCCGAAGATCGAGATTCGCGATAAGCGTCTTCCAGAACTGAGCCCCCCAGGACCTTTTGCCGCTAGTAGCTTGCGAAGCTGCCTGTTTTTAAGCTGTTATAAAATGCTGTTTGTGTCAAAAACTGTGAGTATAGTTAGCGCATGTAGTTACTAATCTAAAGCGTTTCTACAATTCCAATTTATGCTAGTTGTATGTTATTCATTGTAAATTTGTACTGTGATATTAGCATGAAATTAAATGATCTTAAATTGCCAGTATACGGGGTGAGTCAGCTACGGTTTGATTGCATTTATTGAAGCTATCTTTCAGGGAGTGTGTTTAAGCTGGGTATAGAGTTTACAATTTCTCATTAGATCACCGGGGTGCATTTGCCGTTATCTTCAAAAATGGTTGGCGCTCTGGGCTTTTAGTAATTAATGTTCTACCGATTCATTTTCGTTCTCAAGAACCACACGCCTCAGATAACGCTGAGTTGGCGGCCGGTATTGCATCCAAGTGTACCTAATTTTTTTTGCTGCTTTGAAAGATTGCCCAGAATCTAATTTAAAAAGGCCTAACATACAGAATTAAATATTTTATTTATTGCAAGAAAGTCAGTAATTTTACACTAATAAATGCACTTGAGATGAGTAGCAGTAATGGTAATTTGGTTGAGAAAGGTTAGCATTAGGTAAGGCAAAATTCGAAAGGGTTACGTTCAGCGTTTCAGTCAATGTTTGATGTTAGTTATGGCAAACGCAGCTTGATTTATGTATCTGCAAGGTTTGAGTTTGGTTAAATGTTTACAATGATATGAATTGTAATATAGTAAAAAAATGGTTTGTGAAGTACGAGAATTATATGAGCGTTATGATTAAAAATTGTATCACCAGAAAATGACAAAATAAGTGAAGGGTAAAGAAACGGTGCAAAGCAGTACGAGGAAGTAAAGATTGCAAAGAGCAATTAGGCTATCTATCAAAGGAAACAGACATCGTGCAGTGCAAAAATAAACATGTGCAACAGTGCATTTAAAACGGAAGTGATTAAAAAGCAGAGATTTAAAGTGTAAAAGTGACAATTCCCAAGAAAATACAGTTTAGTTATTAAGCAAACACAGTATATCAAAACTATAGTTCATAAGTTAAAACATGATATCAAAACTCATTTTCATAAAAACAAATGTAAATCGTAATCGCTAGGATATGAGACAGTCAATTGTTTAATATCAAAAACAAGCTTGTAAAAGTTTGTTGTGTGGCAGTTGAGCTCCCAGTTTTGGTGTAAAGTTGTTCATAAAAATGTTATTTATATGAGCCAAAAAGTGTTTTCAATACTCACCAGTGTACAGGGCATCTTTAAGTGTAATTTTCATAGTGATAACAGTTCCCAGTAAAGAAGGATAGCCAGCTGCAAGATTTGCCCAAATGCGATCAACTTCGGAGCCCCTTTTTGACTACTTGGAGGTATCGGCCCGCAAGAATCGTATGTGTTACGCTTGGAGTAGACCTTCACGAGTGCCTGGGTGTAGAAATTTGGAAGACAGAGCCGTCATCAAGTGTGTAATTGCCGTGTCGTCACTAGAAAATATATCCAGCATACGAAGCTCGCCGTTCAAGGTAAAAATTCACAGAAAACCCGTTGTAGTAGGCCCAGAAAATTTTATTTTCGTCAAGATCACACATCGTACGCTGCAGAGATTCATCCAGATTCGGGTAATCGAGGTGGCGTCCACAGAAACAGCAGAAATTTGGAGATTTGGCCGGAAATTAAACAAATGCACATCGAGCGTTGGTTTACGTCACTAAAACAATAACAGGTTAGCCGGAAATTCCGTCACATAATTTGTATGATATTTTACCTGATGTGATTTGGCCATTGTGGTGTTTGAATCCAGATTACGCTAATTTTTCATACGTGCAGATCGTCTTTGTGTTTACAGTCAATTTAAGGTTAAAGCTGTCAGAAACGAATTTAAGCAATAATTGCCATACCAGTAAATTTGTCATACACAAAAGTATTTGTAATACAAGCTGTTGAACTTACCTCTGAGACTAGAGTTATTTCATGCTAGACCGGAGCTTTGCTTTAATTAATTGCAAATAAATAAAATACACAAGAGCAATAAACCATTTATTTAGCAAATAATTATAACATCTCTTTTAATGAGTCCCGAGATTGACACAATATTAAATTCTATTATTAAAACCATTTCATTTTGTAAATTGTGTGATACGTCTCTATTTATTTATCTTATTATTATTTTTACATAAATATTTGTGGGAGCGATCATTCAGTTGTTACTTTCCTGTCATTCATTATGTTTTCCTCGTCATTCTTCAAATTGATGACTTTCTTGTGTTTCCCAGAGTGTTGTTTAATGTTTTTTAGGCCTTTATTGTTCTCTATCACCTGTTGTATGTATTTTTCTTGTTGTTCCTTTCTTTCTTCTTTTATCTGTCTCTTTATATTTTTATTTAGTTTTCTATATTCCTCAGTTTCGCTTTGACCTTTCTTTTTTCTATCATTCCTTTGGATCTTTTATTTGTAGTTACCATTTTATTATTCTGCAATGCTGCTACCTCTAATGCTGTTTGTAATAGTTATGTAGTAAGAACTTAACTATAATGGCTTTAACACTACTCTCATTAACATATAAGCGATGACTACAATCGATTGAATTGGCTGGGAGGTATAATCCAAGCTTCTCTTTTAACACATTCAAAACATTGCAATCGGTATCTTCTTTGTTGTTCACTTGGGATACTCCAAAGATACGTAGACTGTTATGTCTGAAGTGCATTTCTGTATTATTTTTATATTGAAGAAGCTGTTGTTTCGTTTTCTTTAAATTAGCTTCGACTGAGTCAGCCTTTTGTTTATAATCAGTATCTTTCTATCTAAATTTCTCAGTGGGTTTACTGTGCAACTTATTTATTAAGGTTGTAATTAACGTATCAGACCTCAAAACTTTCTCTGCAATATTACGAATCTTGACTTCTTCAAATGACGTGAGGTTTGGTCGGCATTTTGTCAAAGGGATAACTTGAGTCAACTTGATTTAAATACAGGGCCACATTTAACAGGTCTACTTAGTTGAACAGTGCATCACAGAATCAATAACTATCACACAGCGTAATATCTAAACGCCTCCATTGACTTTAGTTTTTCGTCCACTTACAGATTACACCAGGTTGACACTATAGTATATTACATTACAAGATCGGTAAGTGCCTTAGAACAGGCCCGAGAAAAACGAGGCCAAAAGGGCAGAGTTTCTATTTTTTGAGGTCTGTTGCAATTAGGCAACTTAACAGTCGAGTGTTGTATATCATTTTCTGCGCTACCAACCTATACAATAAAAATACCATTTAATATTACGAAAATATTGTTTGTCTGTATAAAATGTGCGATTGTTTTTTCTATAGTAACCAAATATAAAATAATTTTCTGTAACAATCTTAGTAGCATTGTATTTATAACGGTCCTGTTAGTTTGTTGTGAGTTCACCTTTTCATCATAGATAACGAACCCGAAAACTAGTAAAAATAGGTTGTTAGCACAAAAAACCAATTGTAATTTGAAGGTATATAACTATTACACGATTGGGCAAATATAATGCAACAGTAGCAACTTTATATGTCTAATCAGATAAAGTAACACTTTTACTTTGTCAATCATGTTATATAAGTTGTCACTCGTATGAGGTTTAAAAATAAAATAAAAGTGTTACTGTTCAAAGTGTTCAATGCTCAATGCTGCCATATTGCCAATTTTATCATAGTTTAATGATAATCTTATTTTGTTGTAGGTGTGAACCTATTTAAACTCTGGTTGCTGACATATCATTAAAAGGAACTTTGACGATTGAATAAACGTAATGAACATCAAGCAAGAAACCACCGACAGTAAATGTTGTAACTCTGCAGGAAAAGCATCATGCATATCGCAGAACATGGTTAATAATGAAAATGTTGATAAGGTATACATCAAAAAGAAACCATGGAAAGCACTAATTTAGTTACACATACAAGGACTCATGCAAAAGGAAATCCTTATAGTTGCTCTGTTTGTGGATACAAATCAATTAAAAAAAGTAGTATGGTTAGACATATGAGGTCTCATACAGGAGAGAAACCTTACAGTTGCTCTGTCTGTGAATACAGAACGTCAGTTAAAAGTAATTTAATGACACATATGAGGACTCATACAGGAGAAACTCGTTATAGTTGCTCTGCGTGTGAATACAGAACAGCAAATAAACCTGACTTAGTTACACATATGAGAACTCATACAGGCGAGAAACCTTATATTTGCTCGCTTTGTGAGTACAGAGTATCAACTAAAAGTAGTTTAGTGCGACATATGAGGAAACACACAGGAGAAAAGCCTTATAGTTGTTCTGTTTGTGAATTCAAAGCAGCACGGAGAGATCAGTTAGTTGTACATATGAGGGCACATGCAAAGAAAACATCCTCTAGTATTTGTGAATAAAAAGCGATACGGAGAGATCATTTAGTTACATATGAGGACTCATACAGAAGAACAATTTTACAGTTGCTCTTGTGTACACAGAAATGTGAGTTGCTTAGTCACATACTGTGTGTCTACGGATTGATGCAACAAGAGGCACAGGACTGACTGTGGGGCTATAACATCGCTGCATCAGTCGCATAATTTATATTCCAAAGAACTAACTGTCCCAAAACTCTCCGCTTTGTAGAATAGTAGGAAATTCAACCACTTTAGCAACACCATTGATTTTTACAATGTTTCATTGAACACATTAAAAAATAAATTAAAGTCGCATTTTTGTCTAGTAATTAATTGTTGTTTGTATTTGTGCTTAATATATAATGGTTATTCTGTATTTCACTGTTTTCAGTTAAACTTTCTAAGTAGTAAATTTTTTTCCGTACTTTTAGTAGTTTACGATACTACTGTTACTAATATTCTTCTTCTTCTTCTTTCACGGCTCCTTCTGTCCTCTCAGGCGTCGGATTGGGGGATATCTAAAGGGTATCATGTGATAACAGTTGTATGTAGATAACTGGTGGGGTAGTAATGGGCAACCAGTGTGGTTGTTTACATAAAGTGAAAAAGTATCGTGAAAATAATAATCTACGTTAAATAATCACGTTAAAAGGTTAGATTTCTTTTAATTGTGAGAAGTAATAATTGTATATTTGATACATAATAGCAAGACAACCTTCTTTCCGATCAAATTTGACTAAATGTCACAACTTTTATTCAGAATAGGACTTCAGGATTGTTTGAAGCCATTTGAAATTGCAATTTTTGCTTCAACCAGTAAAAAGCGAAAGTGAGAGTGTTTGCGGCATGCTGTGCTACGAGATATCCAGATCTTACAGGGTCAGAGAGCTGCAACGAGCTATATTGGTCGTAAACAACCCAAAGGAGGTGTTTACAGACTGACATTCAGTTAGGAGCTGATAGAAAATACACTCAGGTACAAGAGATTCATCCAGAAGGTTAGTGTGTATTTCTTATACCACATGTCCATTCTCAAAGTCGAACATAGGCAATTAACCTTAGTGCATTCACTTGTTCTTCATTGAAATAATTCATTTTTCTGTAGATAATTTTAACCTGATTTACGCCAACTAATTACCAATTTTTTTGACAAATGCTATCGAACTTGAAAAGCAAGGCAAGGCGTATTTAAAAATTCCCAAGTTTTAAATTAGTTTAAAATAAAAATCGCATCTTGAATATTATTATTGGTATCATTTGATGCGTAATAATTTTATCTTTCCATTGATACCATTGCCCTCCCTGTAAGTTGAATTGGCGAGCAGGAATCTGAGAAAACATTCAATACAATGTCAATCGCCTATGTTCGACTTTGGAGAACGGACACCCGGTATATCATTAAGAAATAAATAAGTTTGGTACGGCAAAATTAGTGGAAATATTTGTAATTTATATTTAAAACGTAATTTAGAATATATATTTTTCTAAATTTACATTGATTACGTTTGATTAAATAATTTGACATTTTTATTTGATTTATTGTAATGTCAAGTCAATATTTCAAATAGTACTAACTGACTGAGTAAGAAGATTCAATTTAAGGTAGAGTTAATTTATTCTCTAAACGACACGGCGCAGAAACGAAAAATCGTTCGACTGCCATTATACTAATCAACCTAAAGATATCAGCTTTTTGCCGACCAGTATTGTGCGGTCTTCAAGCTCTTCAGTGCTCGCAGCTGCTCCGTGTTCGACAGTGCTCTAGCCGCCATAACGTGTTTTTGTAATTTCGTCCTTACCTATTTTGATATTTACCGTAAGTTTGCTTATTTTTTATGCTGCTTGCAAAATTTGTAAAAGAATTATGTTTATTTACAGGTTTACAAAATGAGTAATAAACGTCGTGTTGTACACAGCCAAGGTCGTGAAATTGTTCATAATGTTTACAAATTTATGATAACTGAACGAAAAGAATTCGAAATTCATAAGGACAATCTTTCAAATTTCCCGCATTCTGTCAACTACCGTATGTTTTTAGGTTCCACTTCTAACTTTTACCCCCACTTTCCGCGCAATTCGTGTGTCATTGAGTAAATAAAACTGCTCTACTAGAGAGTGCAATTGATCAAAGAAGTCAATTTGATAATAATTTATAATAATTCAGTCGTCAACAATAATTAGATTTATGAGTTTAACATTAACCCATTCAGCTGAGGACGAAAGAGAGTCTCATTGCTTAATAATTGTCTAGCCGAGGTAATTTTTAAATAAGAATAACATGACATAATTCCAAATGTCACTTTTCAGTATTAAGAAATGTCAGTTGAAATTAATTCAATAAGGAGAAAGGTAAGTGTTTGAGAAACTAATCTTGATACTACTTCTTCTAAATAAGCAAGAGGGTATATATTCATTTAATATTTGTTATATAACAATTTTGGCTTGCAACGTGGAGCTGCGAGTAAAGTTGTATAATAGTATCCAAGTGGCAACATTGAATTCCAAAATCGACAACGTTGAGAAGTATTCTAAACTAAAGAATGTTATTATTAATGGGATTCCCGAATTGAAAGGAGAAAATTTATTTGATATCTTGAATAATGTTTGTGTCACTACCCGTGTCACTGTGAACTACCCAGTGAAAGAAGTTGATATCGGTACAACACGCAGACTTTTCAAATTAGATAAACAGACGGTAACCACTCATTGGCGCATCTTCATTGACACTGGGAATAAACGTTATTAAGCTACATGTAAGCAAATCACAATAGAGCTGAAGCAAAAGCTCTTATTTTTTATTTCCTATGACTAGTCTGATAACAGCTAGTTTTGTACACGAGTAAGAAGGTATTTTGTGTAGGCGCTTATATTTGTAGATGGGATGTGCAATGTTGTGTCTTGTGCAGTGTAGGCTGCTTAGGATGTAATACTGTAGCTTGCTAATAATTATTGTATAAGAAGCAAACAATATATCTGTGGTAAGTACAGATTACAGAGTAAAGTATGACAAAAATGTAATTTAATCTTTTCCATAACAATTTACAACACCTAGCTTTATTAGAAGTAATTGGTTCTTATAATTATTTATTTATTTCAATTTGCTTGTTTAAAACGATGTACTAACACAGAGTTGTCTAAATACAGATATACGACGACAGTCTCTATTGAAAGTAATTGTGAAAATAATTTATGTTGTGCAATTACAATTACCAAGTAATTGATAATTGAATTACTATTTCATTTGAGTAATTGAAATCTCTGGTAATTCAATTTCTTTATTGAGCGGCAATTGGTAATTAATAGCTTAAGAAATTGATTAGATCGGTTACGAAAATACACGTTGGATTAAATAAGTATAAAATTAACCTTTGCCAAACCAATATTAAATCCTACGGTCATATTTTAACCAGTGAAGGTTTGAAACCAGGTATTACAAAAGCATTAACAATTAAAAGCATGCCTACACCTAAAAACAAATCAGACTTTCAAAGATTTCTGGTCATGATGAACTATTTTGATGCTCAAATGTATGCTCTATATCTTTCAACTTGCTCTGTAACACATCTGATTGTTTATCGTGCCCTGTTTTGCTCCGTTCAATTTTCTGTTTTAATTAATTTACTTCACCTCTCAGCAATTTTAAATCATCTTTGTAATTTTTAATTTCTGTACCACTTTTTTGTTTGCCATAAATATTTCCTTTTTAGTTTGCTTGTTTTCACTTTGAATCTTTTTCACCTCTGTGCTCAGATTTTCTATCAACCCAACCAGTTGCTCCATTTCTCCTGTTTCTACCTGTTGGGAGTTACTACCTTTTTTTTTAATGAACTCCAATTTGCATACAATCGGCCCTTACCGGGCAATAAGTAATATTATAATGTTTTCAGAGAATATGACAGCGTAAGCTGCCTTACAACAGTCTTGCGGAGGTGGGTCCCATTGATCCCTCTCCATATAAAGTACATTATGAACTAAAAAGTATAGTAAAGATGTATTGTGATATCAGAATATACAAGAGGACAACTACACAAGTTTATACAGGTTTAGACACAAGCACAAGCTCGTTAGGATGAGCACTCAGCCTGTCTTTGTACTTTTTGGAATAGTTTTGGATTTCACTTTTTACTGTCTGAATACACAGTGAAACAAAAATAGAGAAGCCACCCTGCGATTGGTTACTAATAATAATGGTAGTACAATCGCAGATCAACCCCCCTATTCCGTTATACACCGCGGAAGCTCTGAAAAACTGTTTCTTACTCACCGCGATGGCCGACTAGCTCAAATATCGGCGGCCTTAGATCGTAGGTTCAAATCATCAGCTATGTACCCTGGAATGTCTTCAAAAAAAGAAAGGAAAATGGAAATGGGCGCCAGAAATCAAAAGATTTCAAGTAAATAACAAAATAATTACAACCAGCTAAAGTTTATTTAATAAATAATAAAGGGCTGTCATGTAAGATCATTGATAAATTATTATTGTCATGATTTCAATATATTTAAATATAACGTTTCCAATATGTATGAAAAATGCAGCACGCATATAATAAAAATTGAACCTCTTTTAGGGTCCTTAATTTACATGTGATCACAATTTAATGAAGGATTAAGCTTATTCCAATCATGTGTTTTAGCCGTTATCTCGGTGTTGACACAAGGTAGCGTGAAAGCACTTTTTTACAAAAGCATGTAATTAATAAACGTAAAAATGATCATGTGAATATGGATTAAAAGTTACCAATTGTAAACAAATAATGCATTTGAATTACACTGTTAATGATACAGTACATTTAATTAATGCTTTGAGCACGTGATAACAATTTAAAGTTCAAAGGCTGCAAACAAATCAAGCCCTTGGAATTACATTGTAGATAACAAGGTGCATTTAAACATTGCCATGAACAGGCGATAATAATTTCACGTAATAATGGTTATTAAAAATTCGCAAATCGTTGCAGGCTGCCGAAGTAATTTGCCCGAACCCAACACTCGTTGACGGTCGGTGTAATTAATAATCTTGGAAACTAACCTTATCGGTAGAAAAAACTGTGGCAGGCAGGGATCGAAACAGCTTAAAGCGGGCTAAACGACATCCTACGTTCAGCGTCTAGTGTTATCATAGGGGTCGAGAAGATATTTCGGAGCGTTCCCAATATTAAGCAGCAGGTCCACAACGTTTTTGTTCGAATGTTAATTAGAATTTCCAAGAAAAGAGCTAATAACAAAACGGGAAATTACTACAATTGAATGTCAAACCAAGTAGCGTAAACATACCTGATAATAATCAGCCCTTAGAAAACACAAACTGCTCATTGAAATTAGTTGAGCGCACGTAATTCGACATAATTAAAAACAAGGCTTAGCCGCGCCGATATCGGCGGGCTCAAGCGAAGACAGCAAAATGCCCGGACGAAGAATTTCGTGCCCGAAAGAAGGCTCGGACTCTGATAAGAGATAGCGCGGGGTCGAGAGGGCATTGCGCAAACGATAAGAGCTTGATGCAGGTAGAAAATACGTTGGTTTGGAAAATTTACGAATTCGAAATGCAAAAGGAATTATAATTTAAATAAAAATATACAGGTTAAGCCTGAAATAATTGGATAAATGGCGAAACAATTAGGCAAAGCCAAAAAATTGTTTCAACAGATCACTTAGTAGCACTCTATTGGACACATACCACGGAGCATTTACGATGGCACGAAGCACTATAGTTTGGAATCGTTCTAAGATCTCAACATTGGATTTGCACGTAGTTCCCTATAGTGATATTCCATAAATCCATATGGGTTTAACCCTCCAGTACCCGTTCAAAATTCTGAGAAATCAGTACCCGCACCGGTCTCGCAGTCCGACACCCCTCTTCCACCTCCATAAAAATAATGAGATATCTTATGGCATTAGTTTCTTGTTCACTAACGTCTTCTTAATCAGATATTTTCTCTTCAGTGTCACTGTTCATTTCCCTAGTTTCCAATAAATTATCTTCGTCAGACGATGGCACATCTTCATAAAACGCGTTGTCGACATCCTCCTCCGCTATTATATCTCGCATCGTCTGTTCTAGTCGCGCCTGTTCTTTCTCATAAAATCTGCCATGACTATAATAATGTTTTAGTATAACAGTGTTACTAAAAATGCAAATAGTACTTCCTTCTCCTCAGATGGGTCGTATATCATGGAAGCTAGGCAACCCAAAAGACGTCTAAGTACGATAATACTGGTATAGTATTCCAACTAAAAATTGGAAATTTATTTAAAATCAAGTAAGTACACTTGCACTCATAAAAATGGAATACACTTACTGTTGGACTGATTTGAAAAGTCGTATTATTCGCATAATAAAATAAATTTTTTATACAATATTCTTATTTAACTATTTTCTTGTAATTTAATGCAACAAACAATTTCACTTTATGGATGTTTCAAACCAACCGGTATTAGAAAATTAAAATATTACAAAAGTCGGTTGCAATACTTGTATTCCATTTTTATGAGCACAAGCGTACAGCTGATTGCAAATAAAACTGGGACAGCTAATATGTAATATTGTAATATGAAGTACAATAACATATTAAATACTCGTAATTATGTTCCTTTTCTTATGCTTCCATCTTTAATAATATTTTATGTATTCACCTACAGAAATATAAGTTAGAGAAAGTTTCACACGTTATTAAAAACGCAAAAAGTAGTCTCAAGACTTGTCCCACTTTTATTTGCAATCAGCTGTACATCATGGAAAGTGTAAGTAATGTGTAATGGTTTGATACCATGAATACATAATTTTCTAAAGTCAAGCAGCTTTCAAGTAACGACAGTTCATCCATAAATTGAGCAGGTAACTGTTTTGTTAAGGCATTGTAACATTTTCCATGATTTAAGTACCTACCTATGTAGTTGTTTAACCTCAGTTTTTAAAACGGTATTCTATCTTAGAAAATGTTGAAAAAAGTATGTCAATTTGAAGGTTAGTTACAAAGTGTCACTGAATGACAATCATCAGTCTGGCCTGATTTTAAATAGCTTTCCAATTTTTCGTTAGAATACTCTTTTTATAAGCAAGGTATTTTTTGAATTCGGCGCCATCACTAAACCACACCTCCTTTTTATAATTGGTCGGCACGGTGTACCTATTAACAGCTGCTACCGAACTTGCCGCTATGACTAGTAATTTGGGTGTTATGGGCTCTTGGTCTAATACACAGTATACTGGTACGTATACTAAGAAGAATAATTCCCTTATTACTTCGACACGAAGTGTACGAAGTATTGAAATTCCCTCATATCGAAAACCACTCTGAGTCAAATATCTCTAAAATTCGAGCCGACCGACTAATGAACCCACTATATCAAATCTCCGTCTCGGCGGTGCGGATCTTTTGGTGAAGATCCCAGCCCACTAGATCAATCCCCCGCATTGGGGGGTGCCTAAACGTGCTGTGCGGGGGATGTATGTTCGTATGTGTACACGATTCCGGTCGCCAGGAACCTTCCTGAAGTCTTGGATCGTTTTCATACGATAGGTCCTCCGAAAATGAAGGCAACATCAACTTTTGAGCTATGGTCGTCGGCAAAAAAATTTTGTTTTTGTTTTTGTTTTTTTTTTGATAAATAACTGGTTCATAGCATTTCATTGTATTAGCGAAACGGAGTGATGCTGAGTATCGAAGTATTTTTGGAAAGCACGGAAGGGCGCTTTTCTTGGGTGGGGGGTACCGTATATTTTTTTATTGTTTTACCCTATATGTCGGCAACTAATTATACAGCAATCTTCAATATTAAGAGTTTTAATTTAAAACAAATAGCATGCTGTGGCAAAAATTAGAGAATTTATCTTTTTAGTATACATACGAGTATCCCATATGTAGGTATAATTTTAAAAATAACGAATGGTATGTATTTGGCTCTATGTGCTACCTGCCTCTACAAATAAAGCTTAATTTTTGCTCGTAATAACATAGTATGCTATTATTTACATATTCAATTAAATTTAACCTGGTTATATATAACTTTGACTAACAACCGTCTTTTAAAAAACACCTGTAGACAAGCAAAATAGTTCATATAATCCGTGCTGAACTTTCTTACCTCAGTGGTGAAGCCTCCCTATTTTTATTAATAGCTCTAGGTAGAATTCGTGCAAACATCTGGCAACCATGTAGCATATTTGAGGAGTGTCCACAGTATATTTACACATGCCGTTTCACTCAAAAAGTTTATATGTCCAGTTTTCTGTAATTTTATAAAGATAGTTTTTACAACACAATTAGTGTGCCAAGAAGTGTCAGTCTCTAAACTAAATTTGTAATTTTTGCTTCATGTTGAGATTTTCCAGTTTTTTTTCGATTTTTTCAAAAATGGCTCTAACGATTTTTTTCAAAGTTTAAATTTTTATTACATTTTTAATGTGCATTGATGTGAGATAGGTGATTTTCTAGTTGAATACTTCTAAAATGGGTTTCTTTTGTGTTAAATCCTATTTTAAATAGAACACCCGGTTATTATTACATTTTTTAATTCAGCTTAAAATTTTAGAGAAAATCGTACGACACTCATTAATGACCAATAGAAAAATTAGTTCACGAGTCGTAACCAAGACAACAAAAATTTCTTGGAAATTTTTTGTAGGTAGACATTACTTCTTTTTAGGGTTTGTGTCGTTACGATTTTCTTACCGAATCTGCATTCGAGCATTAATTCATATCCGGAAATTATTATTCGTGCATTCCAACAACGTCCTAATTTTCCCTCGCGTCCCGCTCGGGCAAATTAATACGACGTTGTTGGAACGCACTCAAAAAAATTTCCGGAAAGAATTAATGCTCTTATGATATTATATGTGAAAATTTGTCTCTTGAACTAACGCTCTATGTTGTACCGTTTTTGTAGAATTTGTAATTTTTGAAAATTTTTGACAAATGCTTAAAAATTTGAAATCAATTTTTTGGCTAATTTTAAAATTAAAATGAAGTTGTGTGAGTGTATCACACCAGATTTTTTTTGTTCGTACTTTCATATCTCGTAAAATATACTGTGTTGTGATGTTTAGAAGTTCAGTATTCGAATAAAACGAGGCAGGGAACGTAGCACCATATATGGCATTTTTCACCAAGGACCGCCAGCACCGCCATTCTGTTAAGAAACTTGGTAAGAAGACTTCAAAGGTGCCGACACCGTGGTGTCCCTAATGAATGTATAAATATACTGTGGAGTGTCTACACAAAACGCTACATGTCCATATTTAGCATAAACTGAGTTTATAGCTGCAACTAGTTGAAATTCTTGAATTAAAGCTATATATGAACGCAAAAGTGTTCAAAACGTGGTATGTCCAATGTTACGGACACGAGAAAAATGGGTGTCCAAACAAACTGTGACTTGTCCTATAATATAAATAACGCCAAGGAGTTTGTTCAAAATAAGACAAGTCCCTTTAATTGAGTAATGTTTTTGGTTAGAACGGCATCAACTGGAACTTGTCCACAAAATAAAGTTTCCTATAGTTACATGCTTGCACAAAATAAGATTATGTACAAAATCAAATACTAGATGGCTATACTAGTGTTGAAATATTCCTTTTATCAAGTGTTTACAGTCATAGCTTTCTGTCACGTGGTTATACCACAGTCTATGTGGTTATACCGTAGTTAACCTCTAAAATTTCCGGCTAAAGTTACGCTGTAATAGTCCAGCCTTTCAAAGTTAAAGTAAAAGATGGATGTTGAAGTAGCTGCAGTGAATGTAGGCTCTCGAAAAAAGGAGTCTCGATCACAATTCGTTGCATCAAGAAACTTAGCAAAATGAAAAATAATGATAATAATAAACGAAAAAATGCAAAAACCGCACAAAATAAGACATGTCCAACTTAATGTCCACACAAAACTGGTTATGTCCATAGTGACTGAACAAAAGCTGACATGTCCAAACTAAAAATGGCGACAACTTCGTTAATTTCTAATTAATAAAATTTATTGAAACATATTTAAGATGAGAGAATAAGACCAGATATTGTGTCACCACGTTCTTTGTTTTAAAATATATGATGAATGTTAGAGACGTTTTTGAGCAATTTCTCAAATCTTTATTTCCTGGACATGTCGCGTTTTGTGTAGACGCTCCTCATTTGACGTCACTTCAATCGGCAAAGGTCATTATACAATCGGCGCAGTAAAAGTGCGCACGGTAGAAACCATATATATAATACACATATATTGCTGGTAGGGCCTGGAAACTTCAGAAAACATTACGGCGCCGACATAGTCTCACTTGGAGTATAACGCGTCTCGTACGCATGCGCGGGAATTCGAACCCGCCTTTAGAAGCGAATTTTAAACTTGACCACTTCCCCATTGGGCGGACGACGCCGCCGCGCTTGCGCACAGCTCACCGTATACATGAAGGAGTTGGTTGTGTGTCTCACTTCATCGGTGAGTTTCCCACTCATAGCCGCTAGCAATATAGTAAGTATTAGACATATGGTAGAAACGTAAACTACAAGATTACCTAAAGGTAGTATTGGTGTGTAACTTACCGTGTAAAATTTACACCCAGCGGTAATTATATAGTTTACGTCTCCCATTTTGAACTACCGTTCCTAGAGCCAGTAATGCAAGAGGGAGTGAAACTTTACAACAATATTTTTATACAAAGGTACGAATTTAGGTTAGCTGCAGATTTCAGATTTGTGTGTACTTAATACAAACATTTCTGTGTATTGTAGAAAATGTGTATAGACCGTAACAGAAGAGTTAATTTGGTTCTCCTTCCTATATTATTGACTCTAGAAATGGTAGTTCAAAGTGGGAGACGTAAATTACATGATTACCCACCCAGCTATATTTTCAGGAGTAATATCCGATCAAGTCCTGAAATAAAGCAGTGTTCCCATTCTAACCCAAACACGACGTCAACATACGTAGTATAAAATGCAATCAGAGCTGTGGTTTTATCCGACCTAATTAATAAAAATATTAACGATGTAAAAAAAACTAACCGGAAACTCGCACTTGTAGGTTCATACGACGTAAATACAAGTACAGTATTCGAAATTCAAATTGCTATTAGTGGTAACAATAAATTGAAACCTTCAGACATCTAAGATGCTATATTTTCACTGAAACGGCAACAGGTGAAAATCGGCATGTACATAAAACATTTGGCATGCACCCACAGGTATAGCGTTTTAGGAACGAACGCATTTTTCATTCGCTGTCGTATTCATTTATTCATTTGTAGTGCTATTTGGCTTTAGTTTGTGTAGATATTAGATTGTACCAGTAATCAAAAATGCCAAATTGTATTATACCTTTTTGTGGATATCGAGGATCGATGCCCGGTGTTTAGTATTTTTGGTAAGTTGTCTCATAATTAAAATAAGTAAGTACCTAAGGGTTTTTTTTAACAGAGTAACTGAAAGTCGATGAGAGCAATGGTTGCGTGGCATTGGAAGAAGGATTAATGACAAATTAACATTATATAGCCGCATTTGTTCCGTCCATTTTAGGCCCGATGATTTTCAAATTGTTGAAGACAGAAAATTATTGAAATCCAATGCTGCGCTTGCTCTAAAATTAAGGCCAATTGACATCAGAAAGCAATTATTCACGAAAAGGTGTGCATTTTTAAAGTTTTTACATATTTTTATCTCTATAAATTCAGGCCTTCAAAACCCCGTTCAGAGACCGGTGAAGGAAATCGAAAGCTGATGAATCAATCTTAGATGATTCTTCTATAAGTGCATTTCAATAGCCTTTCGAAAAGCTCCCAAAACTTCAGTCGACTAGAACAGCCTTTAACAAGGTAAGACCCCAATTTAAGCAAAACCCGAAGGTGGGTAAGATCTTGACAATTGAAGTACTTTCGGGTTACTTTGGATTATACATATTCTTGAAACTGCGAAGGCATAAAAAATAAATAGTTATAATTTTAACCTCTGTAAAATGACTTCTGTACCAATAGGTTTCAGTGTTGCAATTTCCAGCGTAAACGAAAGTAGTGGTTCTTTTCTATAATTATCTAAGGGTACTCAAATTACCAGGAAGCGCCATATACACACACCCATGACTTAGAGGTAGCACAATAAGCTCATTGAGGCCTAAGTGCAAGTGAATTTGGTTCACCCTTGCTCAAAAGAAAAAGGTTTTGTTACTGACATAATTTTTTAACGTTGGAGTCGATTTCTACTTCAGGTCCTGGAAAAAGTAGCTCATTTAGGTGATAGTAGATCTAATGTTCGGGTTTAGGTTTTTTTTTACATCGTCAGGCTAATAATTATAAGGAATGTTTGCATATTATTTATGTAAAAACAGTATAGTTCAATCAAGGTAGTATTGGAATGTAACTTACCATGTAATATTTACATCCAGTTTTATTTTTCAGGATAAATGTCCGATCAAATCCTGAAATAAAGCAGAGTTTCCATTCTAACCTAAACATGACATCAACATACGTACCGCTTGAAGTGCCCTGCAATACACGTATTATTAGCGATTTAAATGGTCTCCTGGATGAAGTACTTTCAAAAATGGACGAGCAACCCAATACAACTGAAGAAACACGTATAGATTATGACATGATTGATGATCGTGATGAAATGGAAGAACTACCTCTGCTAGAAGATGAAATAAACATTGAAGAGACAGTTTTGGATGACATAAAAACTAGTGTGCGTAGCATAATGTATAGTAACAATTCAACTGGTCGAGATGAATGTTTTGTGCGTCTTACCCGTATTGACATGATTGATGATCATGATGAAATGGAAGAACTACCGTTGCTAGAAGATGAAATAAACATTGAAGAGACAGTTTTGGACGACATAAAAACTAGTGTGCATAACATAATGTATAGTAACAATTCAACTGGTCGAGATGAATGTTTTGTGCGTCTTACCCGTATTGACATGATTGATGATCGTGATGAAATGGAAGAACTACCTCTGCTAGAAGATGAAATAAACATTGAAGAGACAGTTTTGGATGACATAAAAACTAGTGAGCGTAACATAATGTATAGTAACAATTCAACTGGTCGAGATGAATGTTTTGTGCGTCTTACCCGTATTGACATGATTGATGATCATGATGAAATGGAAGAACTACCTTTGCTAGAAGATAAAATAAACATTGAAGAGACAGTTTTGGACGACATAAAAACTAGTGTGCATAACATAATGTATAGTAACAATTCAACTGGTGGAGATGAATGTTTTGTGCATCTTACCCGTATTTCTCAAGAAATCTTTAGTTGCGAAAGGTGTGATTTTCATACGATCAGAAAAACTGATCATTTAGCACACATGAAAAAGCGTCATGCTGGTGCAAAAGTATATGCGTGCAATCAATGTGACTATAAAGCCGTTACACTATCATATTTTAAAAGGCACGTGCTGGTAATACATCAAGGCGTTAAAGAATTTAAGTGCAACATATGTACATTTGCCACAGCCTATAGACAGACATTTAAAACGCACCTATTAGTGCACGGGAAGGAAAAGCCTTTGAAATGCACTGAATGCTCTTACAGAACGGCACATAAAGGAGGCCTACGTAGACATTTTATTTGCAGCCATAAAACAGACAGCTGGCTAAGATGCAAAGTATGTGGCCTGCAATGTCCAAATAAACCGCGATTAGAATCCCACTTTAGAAAGCACAGTGGCGAAAAGCCCTTTGCGTGCAACAAGTGTCCTTATAAAACTGCACATTCATATGTGCTAAAACTGCACATGAAAAATCACGAGAAGAACTCCAACAGTGACACAACATTCTTTTCATGTAGTCATTGTTCATTTAAAACCCCTTATAAAATAAGCTTGGACAATCATATTGCAATACACAGTGAAGAACAGCCTTTCAGTTGCAATTTTTGTGACTTTCGCACTAAACACAAGCGTTGCTTAGCTCCACATGTTAAGATTCACACTGGAAGACCGCAGTATACCTGCCACATTTGCCAGTTTACGACTGCTCATAAATCAAGCTTAAAGATGCATGTGCTGAGTCACGAAGCCAAAAAGCCATTTGCTTGTGACACCTGCAACTTCAGTACTGTAACTGAAATTAGATTGAAGATGCATATGCTAAAACACAGTGGAATCAAGCCGTTCAAGTGTGATCTTTGCACATATACAACAGCATACAAAAATTATTTGGTTGGTCATAAGGGGCGCTGCCATGATAAAGAATTACTGAAACGATTTAGTTGTAAGTTGTGCGATTACAAGTCTGCCTCTTCTGCTTACTTGAAATCGCACATGAAGACCCATAGCAGTGAGAAACCGTTCTGCTGCAGCGAGTGTGACCATCGTACTGCTCATAAAGGTGCTTTAACAACGCATATGCTGATTCATACTGGGAAAAAGTCGTACAAGTGTGATAAGTGCCATTATGCAATTTACACAAAATCTGAGTTAGTGAAACACATGAGGAGCCACAGCAAGGAAAAGCCGTTCTGTTGCAGTGAGTGTGACTTTCGCACTGCTTATAGAAGTCATTTAACAGCGCACTTGCGAATTCACACTAGGGAAAAGTCGTACAAGTGTACTAAGTGCCATTATGCAACTCGCAGTAAATCCCAGTTAAGAAAACACGTAAACGTTCACAGTAAATATTAATTTTTACTTTAGAATTTCTAATAAAAGTAAGATTTAAAAAAGATTTGAAACTGTTAAGTGACTGTACTAGCGAAATGTTGATGATAAAGACAGATATTACGTATCAAAAACTTAATTTTAATTTGTCAGTAATTTCCTTTACCTATAATGTATTTATCATTTCTTCTACTGTTTAATAATGCTAATCAGTCTCCTTCCTCTTCTTCCAGTCCAAATTTTCTACCTTGCCAAATTCCTTCTAATGTTAAATACCAGTCAAAAGTCAATCTCTGTTAAGTCGTACTATTTTGCTGTAACTACAGTAGCCTTACAGATTGCAACTGAAGTGCCGAAATGTAGCTTATAAGAACTGTAACATATTTTTTTATTGTTAAAATTTGCAGTAATAGCGTACTATAAATTTGTAAAGCATGTAAATTAAGGTTAATAAAAGTTCTGTACATGAAACTCAAGAAATTGAAACTTTACCTGACGAGGCGAAATTGGAAGTACAATGCCGCATAGCGTTCGACTACTTTAACCGCTGATTCAGGTAAAGACACTTTCTTGACTTGTATTGTATACTATTTTTGTTGAAATCGAATAACTAATTATTAGAGATGTTTATTAAGGTATCAAGGGCATTATGAGCAAAATAAGTGCCCAACGTTGTTAGTGTACAAACCGAGGGCCTTTTGCCCAAGGTATGTAAAACAATCGCTGGTTCTTAGCTCATAATACTTTATTTTGTTTAATTATATTCATATAATGTTTAAGTATAATCTAAACTGCTCAACAATTAAAGTGGTCCAGCAACAAAAATTATGCTACCAAGTTTATTTTAAAACAGACCCCAGATGATGTCAGGAAGTATATCGAGCAAGAAGAGGTCCCACTCGATACTAATTTAAAAACTGCGTTTAAGAAATATTAAAAAAATGTTTTTCTGTTACTTCATTTGTTTTATAATTAATTGTGTTAAAGACTCCAAATTACTGTTAATTACAGTGAAACTATATTAAAACTATTAACATATACTATTTTTGTTCTTCCATTTGAAATAGCAATTGTTGAGCAGTTTAGTTAGCTGATCTGAGTTAGATTTGTGACATTAACTGAACTGTCGTGAATTTTCAGTGTGGCAGTGGTGCATAATAAAAGTCGTATCCATGGAAACAAATGGTGTTTATTTTTCATGCCCTAGGGACATTAAAAAAAAATTATATTATGACGTATTTTGTATATAACATACCTTAAAATAGAGAAATTATTGTCAATTAATATACTGGTATGACATAAAGAAATTAATAATGACGATAAAATAAAAAAAATCAAGTTGGTTTTTGTTGTTTCCTCAGTGACTAGTCGACAAACATTTAAAACAAAAAATTTAATCTTTTTTTGCAAATTTCTCTGGTTCTTTTCTTCGAGTTAATAACGGTGTGATAAATATGAGTGTCTTTGAGGAAAATAGTGATGTAAAAGACTACATTTCATCGAACATAAGTGCATCTACCAATGCTGCAATGGAAGATTTACTGCCAAGCAAATTCAAATTCAGATAGAACAGAATGTTCAAATTCAAAACCAATGAAGGACCTGCAACAGAACTAAAAACTCTAAAATAAATAATTTACGTGATATGTTGCAATCAGAATAGTAGACACAAAAAAAATGAAAGTTAACTACAATATAGCTTACAACAAGGAATACCTAAATGCTGATTTTTCAAAAAAACACTTTTTGCAACCGTCTTCAAAGACACTACTTTTAATACCAAAAGCTGTCATTGGAATTGACATTTCCCTTACTGATAAGAGTACTAGAATGGACATGTTGCTAGACAGTACTTTTAATTCCTAGGTTTAAAAGTACTTTTACGTTCGAGAACTAAAAGTAAGTTCTACCTTGTTGCCTATAGACACAGACTGACTAGACACAACATCCCAACACAACTACAAAGCTCTGTCGCTGCATGCTGTCACACAGAAGTACAATGACCTTCCGCACCAGCTCTAGATCTTTCGCATAGCTGGGCAGAGGGGGAGCGGGCACTCTGCAGTATTTTATTCGTTACTAAGTATTTTACTCACAATCGGTTAATAATAGGTACGTTTTTAACTTTCAAAACAGTAGGAAAGCGAGTCATTGTTTACTTTACTTTCCCAGCTAGCCGGGAAAGATTTTTTCGACTAGCAAAATGTCACTTTCAATGAACTTGTAATGTTACCTAGCAACAGCGTCGCAGTTCCCTTTGTTAAAGCAAAGATTACAGAACAAATATAAGATGCGGTCACTCGGCCAATCGGTGCGTTCTAAGACGGTTTGCCGCCAGTGCTTGACAGTGCTTTTCGATGGCCCGGCATTATACGGGCGGTACTCGAGTCGTAACGGTCGTTTCGTTCTTGTGCTATCACGTACAAAACATCTATATTATTTTGACTTACTTATCGCCCTACCCCGGTACGCACCCTATCTGCAGTAGTGTCGGCACGCGTTTGAAGTGCAATTTCGTTTGTAAATGCCGCGAGTGACTCATCTTATATGTGTTCTGTAATCTTTGGTTAAAGTGACTTATTAAACTGCGATAAAAATACGTATTATTCGGAACATACCTAATTAAATAAATAATGACAAAAACCGCTTGTGAGTAAAATAGTATACATACCACGGTGAAAAGTTTCATTCCTGTCTCTCGACAGTAATGGAACACTTTCCACCTCGGTATGTAATGTAGTATTACGTGAAATGTGAATTACGCCTTGGACATTATTACTCACGTTCATGGTCCGATTTAAAAATATTACCTACTCACGTTCATGAGTGGACCCAGCGTGACCCGACTGTTTTCGCGTCACGCGCCCGTCCTTAACAGTCTTACATTTCTGTTTCTGATTTTCAATTTTATTAGTTTATAATGCCCTGTAGAAACCCATTTTAGAGATATACAGTATGTCCCCGGATTGAGTTTACAATAGGTTAGATTGACCAAAAATTTTCGAATTGGAATTTCATATTTTGGGATTTCGCCCTGCTTGATGTGAAACGAATTTTAAGAATATTTTCAGTTTTTGAAAAACAAGTAGGCCTTGACAGGGAAGCGAAAACTATTTTATTTTTAGGTAAACTACCCTGTTTGTTCATGATACGGCAAAATTTAATTAAAGAAAGTTGTTGATAAATATATAAATTATGGCTCTATACCAAATTTCAGAAAGATCTATCGACTTATAAAAAACTGTTTTTTTTTAGAAAATTGTATTTTATTGTCAGATAAACTACCCTTTTTGTTTATGATACGGAAAAATTGTATTAAGAAAATTTGTTTATAATGATAAATTATGGCCCTATAACAAATTTCAGAAAGCTCTATCAACTTAGATTAAATCGTAATTTTTAATAAATGCAATTTGTTTAATCTAAAAAATTACGGTTTAATCTAAGTCGCAAGATCTTTCTGAAATTTTGTATAGGATCATAATTTCTCATTGTAAACAACTTTTCTTAATAAAATTTTGCCGTATCATAAACGAAAAGCGTAGTTTACCGGACAATAAAATACAATTTTCTAAAAAATAAGTTTTTTATAAGTCGACAGATCTTTCTGAAATTTGGTATAGAGCCATAATTTATCATTATCAACAACTTTTCTTAATTAAATTTTGCCGTATCATAAACAAAACGGGTAGTTTACCTGAAAATAAAATTGTTTTCGCTTCCCTGTCAAGGCCTACTTGACTTTAAAAAATTTAAAGTAAACTAAAAATAAGTTTCACACTAAGCAGGGCGGAATCCCAAAATATGAAATTCCAATTCGAAAATTTTTGGTCAATCATACCTATTGTAAACTCAATTCGGGGACATACTGTATACAATCCATAAAGCCGTTTTCGAGAAAATCGAAAAAAACTGAAAAATTACAAGAGTAAACACCTACCTACTTCCGGTTATGCGATTTTCTTCAAAAGCTTGCTGTCTCATCTACATAGTACACAAAACTTATATATGAAGTTTCAACGCCTTTTCGTTTTTGAGATATTCGGTTCACGGACAGACTGGCAGACAGACCAATAAACAAAAATGTTTTTTTGGGTTCAGGGGATTCTAAAACGTTGAAAACTTAATTTAAATTTTTTTGGGTGAATCCAACAATACATTTCAGTACTGTCAAACGTAAAAGCAATCGCCGTCGCTATGCAGAAAAGTGTCGCTAATGCATAAAAGTACCACATTTCTAAACTATTTTGAATGTAGAAATGTAGTACATTGCCATATGAAATGCGATATAATAATTTTCCATAACAATAACTACAGTAATTGTTCAAAATGTTGACCATTTGCTTCTATACAGGACTGCACACAATGCATAATCGACTGTTTTACACGCTGGAAATTTCTGGTGGATTTTGAATTGATGCAGGAGAATCGATAACCCGTTGTTCTAGCACTTCTAGATTTTCTATTCGTGCGGAGTAGACTAATCCTTGCAATTTTCCCCACAAAAAGAAGTCTATGGGATTTAAATCGGGTGAGCTTGAAGGCCAGGCAACAGGCCCAACCTGACCTATCCAACGTCCAGGATAAATTCTATTAAGATACTGTCGCCTAATAATACTGAAATGAGGAGGTGCACCATCCTGCATAAACAATGTCCTCTCAGTGGGAATACCTTGCATTAATCGAGGTAATGTATTGTTACGATTTATCTTCTGGGCTATTAAAAATTATACGCCGCTTCTTGTTTTAAGCATTTATTTACAGCAATTTAATTTAACGATTTACAAAAACACAAGAGCTATTAATACGGAACAGAAATGATTTATACACTAACAGGAACTATTTCTAACAACAAATACACTTTATTTATTTACACACGACTTAAACACGAATGGTTTATATGGCAAGCTTCGCGCACTTCAAAGCTAGATTCGGACTTACTGCTCTTCTGCTGCGCTTGCTTATATATATCGTAGGGTGATTCCATCTGGAAGCTTCGAGATATTCTCGATTATTCTAGCAATGCTAACGTGTCGCGCGCATTAATCACCGAGTTCGTTCTGGAATGATCTGGAAAGCTGACTAATCTGTCTGCACGCGATCCGGTCCGAAGGTCGTTACAGTATTTTGTAGAAAGTCAAGATAAATTGGTCCCGTCAACCTATTTGGTAGAACACAACTGACTGTAATGAAAATTGAAGATCTCGTTTCGAGTAAATGCAGCTTCTTTAGTGAACAACACATGCGATATGAAAATAGGGCCACCGTTACATTGCTGTAAAAACCATTGGAAAAATTCCAGCCTTAACGGGCAATTTCCAACATTCAAAGCTTGCACCTGTTGGATATGGTAAGGATAAAAGTGTTGTTCATGCAGTACATTCCAAACAATATTACTAGAAACTTCTTTGGCTAAAGCAATTCTTCTAGTGCTGGTTGCAGGATCTTCAGCAACTATATCCAAAATCCGTTATTCAACTGCTGCAGTACGTACGGTTCTCGGTCTACCACAGTACACCGTTCGAGTGACAAAAGTACCAGTTTCTCTTAGGCGTTGGTGAATTATTGAATTCTACTAAACGTACCCTAAGACGGGGCTATTTGGAACGTGCCTGCCTATTTGAAACAATAGGTAACTTTTTTGAATTTTGCGCCATACCTACCAACTAATTCCGATGACAGGTTGGTTCGTGCACGTAACTACAGCTAGAAAACAAAATTTACTAACAAATGTTTACATTTGGTGACATTAATTTAATTTAGTTTGTGCCCCAATTATAGGTCTAAACCTAGTTAAGTTTTTGTTATTTTTGAATATCTCGAAAAGTCTCCCCTCTAGTGAGGTGATTATATAAATTATGAAATTTCTTTATCTGAAGTTATTTAGTACATAACCTCAACAACAAATTCCTTTGTTTACTTTTTTTTTACATTTGATAGTAGCATGTGGAGCAGCTAAATTATATCAAAACTAACATTTGGGGGGTAATTTGGAACGCCTGAAAATATCCTCAAATACCCATTATCTCTCGAGGCCGTCACACTTTTTGTTGAGTTATTTTATTAATTATAAAGCCATATTTTTATTATTGTTTTTATGCAATATTATACCGGGTGACAATAAATGGTTGTGATTTTTTCTTAGGTTGGTACTGTTTATGTTGGTGGCACTGTAAGTCTGTCAAAACTGACGCAAAACCTAACCTGCTAACCTCAATTTTGACAGAGACTTACAGTGCCACCAACTTAAACAGTACCAACCTAGGAAACAATCACCTAAGAAAGGAAATCGCAACCATTTATGGTCATCCGGTATTTGTGTTCCTATTATTTTAAAAAGATTATTACCAAGTTATTATGCATAGTTTTACTTTTTTTCTGTTTCGAAATATATTATTAGACATATTTTTAATTTTGTTTAAAACGGTCTTGTTGCTTTTCAAGATTTATTTTTATATTTTCATAAGTAAAGAACGAATGTAAATAAACACTGTTTTCTTTATATAAAATACTATACCCAATAGCTATTTATATATCTAGAGAGCAAAGGCATTCATTTCCTCCCTTGTGTGTTTAATGCCTTCCGCTAAGCGGAACCGGCATTAAATCACACACGGGAGGAAATGAACCTTTGATCCAGTGATATATTATAACTGCAATGGCATTAATTTGAGATGACAAGCAAGCACCACGTTGGTTGACCCTATGTTATATAATGCTATGCTCCTCTTACTACTGCATAACATTTATTATGTATTTGATATTTTACTTAAAACTTGCCCTTTATTAATGCAATGCCCTTTCTAATTAAATAATAATTTCTTTCAAATCAAGTTTTCTTATCTCAGAGTGGTTCGCCAAATCAAGATCTCTATTAATTGAATTTTAATAGTATATTTAATGACATTTGCTGTCAAACCGATTTTCAAAACTCATCAAGCCAGGTATTGACAATTGTATCTTACATTGACACACATATTAATCAATTCACCTATGTAAGCACTATATCAAGTCTATTTTGATATTTTCTTTTACTGCTTGTTATTAAAATACTTTCATAAACTTGTTACACAAACCTTAATAACTTCTCTTGCCTTTCACTGCCAAAATCCAACCAAGAATAAATCCCGATGTTGACAGTCTGCAACACCTACTGCCCACTCTTCAAACGGTAACTCCTATGATGATCCGTGAACCCTAGAACTGCATCTGTCTCGTCAACAACACCTTTTTCTCCTAGAATCCAATCCTTCTTCTTTTCAAACGTCACCGCCACACCGTCTAACTCCTGGTAAGTTCCAATATTATGATGTTCCAAATCTAACCTTGGTTCTTTTACAGATAGTCCGACGACTCTAGTAATATCCTCCAAATTATCCAAATCAAATAGTTACTTGTAAGCACTTCCAATAATCTCCCGTATGCAGGAACAAATCCAAATATCTTCAAATAATGTAACCATAGGTATTTTTCTATTTCCAATTAACTGTATTTGTATAATCTCTTGACTGATTATATTCTTCCCATAACTTCAATTAATATTTTCATATAACTCACCACGTATATTTGTTTAAGCCCCCTTTTTAATTTGTGTAAACCAAATAATAATACAAATTTAAGGCATTAATTTCTGTTTCTTTATCGATCAAAATTTGTAATTTTCAAGATACATGTCTGCTTTTGCATGAGTTGTTTTTGTAACTTACTTATAAACAAACTTTTTTTTCATTAGATACTATTCTTACGACACTATACAAAATTTAAATCTAATAATATTACAGGATATTCATTTTGATTATTATAACAAATACCTTTGTCAACTGTAACCTTGGCTTGTTCTTTATTAACATTTTCTGTAACCATGAAATTAATATATTCAATTAATATCAAAAGCTCCTCCTCATTGTCTCAATTAAATTTATTAATAATATTTAAAATTTAACACCCATCAAGATTTAATTATAGCAATCTTCCAAATTTATTCGTTTTAAATATTGATTTATTGTAATTGATTACACTGCCTCATGTATCATAATAATATATATGATTTTTTCTTCAAACGCATGTTCTATTGCGCGAAATTTCAAACATTTTGTTTTAGTAAATAATTACAGTGACTCTAGATTTCTGTAGTGACATTTTGTCTAATTTCCAAATCAGCATAACGTTGTAAAGCTTTGGTGTGATATTCATGGTGACATAAACACAAATGCGGGAGCAAATAAATATTGGCTCCCGCCGGGAGCAAATAAAAATTGGCTCCCGCTTGTTGGAAGTTGACAGTTTTGTTTCCTAAAACTAGGGCCCAAAAGCCGACTTTTTATACAGTGAGTAAAAAAAACTTTTTATGCCTATAAAAAGGCTTGCATAACAGAACTGCTTATTTTTTTAAATATAAATTGTGATTATATTGCTGCCTATTTGGGATAAATATGGTTTGGAACATATTTTAATGTTATAATTCAGATCGTTCCAAAAAGGCAACATTGCTGTGTAATTCGGAACATCAAAAATTTGTAAATAAACAATCAGAAAAATATTTTTTATGTTACATGACTATGTAAGTGTCCCAAAATATATCTTCTTACTAATCCCATTTATTGTTTCTTACCAAAAAAATTATACTGCAAAATTAAAAAGAAAAACTACTAAAATCGTTCCAAATAGGTCTTACGGTACCTTTGTCTGGAATTTGGCGTTGTGGAAATGTTTCTTCATAGAGGCGACGTGCTGCTCTTGCATTGCCGTTCAAATTTACTCAATTGCTATTTATCTATCAAAATAAATTATAAATTGTCTCAGTTTTAGTTTCCATTATTAATTTTCAACTTAACACACAATCTTATTTATACCCCTCCAAATTTGATTGTTTTAATCTTCAAAATTTATTATTTTTTATTTTTATTTATAAACTAACCTAAGTGTATCATAACAATATCACGGAACAAAGCTAAAGATACAGAAGCGACACTCCTGAGCGAATCGTGTCCCCATACTCGTGACGTCACTGGACTGCAGTTCCGCCTTCTGACTAGTAAACTTTGCATTTTAATTCCAGCGCTTGGCTACCGCGTGCCTAGCATTACCACTTTATAGGTGTAGTTTTATTAGCTTTTGTGAGTGTTACTAACATAATGAATCAAAAATCGAGTAGGAAGGGCGGAAGTTGGTGTCCCACACCGAACTGTAAAAAAACAGCAACTACACAATTATTTGAAAGACTACAACATTAACTTCTTATTTACTAGGCGACTGAATCTCCGATACAATTTATGTGTATGCACTATCTCGCACATTCCAATAATGCTAACTGCGCAGAAGATTTCGATAATCTAATCACAATACTAAACCATATTTCTTTATGTACAATATCCAGTAACAGTGTCCATGAAGGAATAATAGCCACCGAAACGTCGAAGGCACTAGCTGTTTCTGCTACAGATTATAAAGAAATTGTAGTACAAGAATATGCATTGTATTATGTGTGTGGATATTTAGTTAAAAAATCTTTTATCTATTCATATATGTACAAAATGTGAAGAATTTTCTAAAGAAACTGCACATAGTGCAGAAAACCGCATCTGCATTCGTTTCAAAGCGTATAAAAACAAAAATAAAGACGCATTTGGAAATCTTAGAACTCCCGCATTAATTTTCACCGAATTTATACAGGAACTTGAAGCAGAATTTCTACGCAACATTGCAAGACGGATTTTACAACAAAATATAAGATAACATCTATATGAGATTTTACAAAATAAATCATTTAACCACCCTTGCGAATATTTCCCATACAGTTACATTATAAAGCTTTTTATACGATTACGAATTTTTTACTTCCTTTTACTATAAAGGAAATATTGAATTCATTCCAAAAATTCGAAATTGAGTTTTCAACGGATCTTCACGCTTTAGAGTCCCCTGATCCCACAAAACATTTTTTTTTCATTGGTCTGTCTGTCTGTCCGTGTGTCTGTCTGTCTGTGAACAGAATATCTCAAAAACGAAAAGAGGTGTGGGGTTGCAACTTCATATATAAGTTTTGTGTACTATGTAGATGCGACAGCTTTTGAAGAAAATTGCATAACCGGAAGTAGGTGTTTACTCCTGTGATTTTTCAGTTTTTTTCGATTTATTCAAAAACGGCTCTAAGAATTTTTTTCAAACTTCTCATTTTTATTACATTTTTAATTTGTATTGATGTGAGAGAGGTGATTTTCAGGTTGAATACTTCTAAAATGGGTTTCTTTTGTTTTTTAAAATTTTTTTTTATTAACTCCTATTTTAAATAGAACACCTGGCATATTATTACATTTTTGAATTCAGCTTAAAATTCTAGAGAAAATTTGTCTCTTTACCTAACGCTCTATTTTGCACCGTTTTTGTAGAATTTGTAATTTTTTAAAATTTTTGACAAATGCTTAAAGATTTAAAATCAAATGTTTGACCAATTACAAGTGTATGACGATGTTATCTCATCGCGCAACAAAAAACATGTAGGTTAACTACACGTAGAATGACAAAGATTCACTTTTGTGGATCGTATAGATAACATTTAAAATATATCTCCATTTTCTTGCTTCTCAGTTAATAATAATAAAATGCTAGTTTTATTTTTTGCATTCCTTCGGTTATGGAAAATGGAAATGGTTAGCAACAGTATGAATAGATGCAGTATTTTTTTCTCTACAAAAAATGTATTTACACTTTAGCTCTAAAATAATTAGGGGAGCCAATAATTGGACATTAAGAATTTAACACGAGATGAAAAAAAAATTGACCGGAAGTCGACCTCGGAAAAGAAATCCGATTTCCGGATTCTATATATTTTTGAAATCTACTCTTCAAGCTGAGTCGAATGATATATATCTCGTCCTCCTAAAATATATCTCCATTTTCTTGCTTCTCAGTTAATAATAATAAAATGCTAGTTTTATTTTTTGCATTCCTTCGGTTATGGAAAATGAAAAATGGTTAGCAACAGTATGAATAGATGCAGTATTTTTTTCTCTACAAAAAATGTATTTACACTTTAGCTCTAAAATAATTAGGGGAGCCAATAATTGGACATTAAGAATTTAACACGAGATGAAAAAAAAATTGACCGGAAGTCGACCTCGGAAAAGAAATCCGATTTCCGGATTCTATATATTTTTGAAATCTACTCTTCAAGCTGAGTCGAATGATATATATCTCGTCCTCCTAAAATATATCTCCATTTTCTTGCTTCTCAGTTAATAATAATAAAATGCTAGTTTTATTTTTTGCATTCCTTCGGTTATGGAAAATGAAAAATGGTTAGCAACAGTATGAATAGATGCAGTATTTTTTTCTCTACAAAAAATGTATTTACACTTTAGCTCTAAAATAATTAGGGGAGCCAATAATTGGACATTAAGAATTTAACACGAGATGAAAAAAAAATTGACCGGAAGTCGACCTCGGAAAAGAAATCCGATTTCCGGTTTCTATATATTTTTGAAATCTACTCTTCAAGCTGAGTCGAATGATATATATCTCGTCCTCCTAAAATATATCTCCATTTTCTTGCTTCTCAGTTAATAATAATAAAATGCTAGTTTTATTTTTTGCATTCCTTCGGTTATGGAAAATGAAAAATGGTTAGCAACAGTATGAATAGATGCAGTATTTTTTTCTCTACGCTGGAAATTTCTGGTGGATTTTGAATTGATGCAGGAGAATCGATAACCCGTTGTTCTAGCACTTCTAGATTTTCTATTCGTGCGGAGTAGACTAATCCTTGCAATTTTCCCCACAAAAAGAAGTCTATGGGATTTAAATCGGGTGAGCTTGAAGGCCAGGCAACAGGCCCAACCTGACCTATCCAACGTCCAGGATAAATTCTATTAAGATACTGTCGCCTAATAATACTGAAATGAGGAGGTGCACCATCCTGCATAAACAATGTCCTCTCAGTGGGAATACCTTGCATTAATCGAGGTAATGTATTGTTACGATTTATCTTCTGGGCTATTAAAAATTATACGCCGCTTCTTGTTTTAAGCATTTATTTACAGCAATTTAATTTAACGATTTACAAAAACACAAGAGCTATTAATACGGAACAGAAATGATTTATACACTAACAGGAACTATTTCTAACAACAAATACACTTTATTTATTTACACACGACTTAAACACGAATGGTTTATATGGCAAGCTTCGCGCACTTCAAAGCTAGATTCGGACTTACTGCTCTTCTGCTGCGCTTGCTTATATATATCGTAGGGTGATTCCATCTGGAAGCTTCGAGATATTCTCGATTATTCTAGCAATGCTAACGTGTCGCGCGCATTAATCACCGAGTTCGTTCTGGAATGATCTGGAAAGCTGACTAATCTGTCTGCACGCGATCCGGTCCGAAGGTCGTTACAGTATTTTGTAGAAAGTCAAGATAAATTGGTCCCGTCAACCTATTTGGTAGAACACAACTGACTGTAATGAAAATTGAAGATCTCGTTTCGAGTAAATGCAGCTTCTTTAGTGAACAACACATGCGATATGAAAATAGGGCCACCGTTACATTGCTGTAAAAACCATTGGAAAAATTCCAGCCTTAACGGGCAATTTCCAACATTCAAAGCTTGCACCTGTTGGATATGGTAAGGATAAAAGTGTTGTTCATGCAGTACATTCCAAACAATATTACTAGAAACTTCTTTGGCTAAAGCAATTCTTCTAGTGCTGGTTGCAGGATCTTCAGCAACTATATCCAAAATCCGTTATTCAACTGCTGCAGTACGTACGGTTCTCGGTCTACCACAGTACACCGTTCGAGTGACAAAAGTACCAGTTTCTCTTAGGCGTTGGTGAATTATTGAATTCTACTAAACGTACCCTAAGACGGGGCTATTTGGAACGTGCCTGCCTATTTGAAACAATAGGTAACTTTTTTGAATTTTGCGCCATACCTACCAACTAATTCCGATGACAGGTTGGTTCGTGCACGTAACTACAGCTAGAAAACAAAATTTACTAACAAATGTTTACATTTGGTGACATTAATTTAATTTAGTTTGTGCCCCAATTATAGGTCTAAACCTAGTTAAGTTTTTGTTATTTTTGAATATCTCGAAAAGTCTCCCCTCTAGTGAGGTGATTATATAAATTATGAAATTTCTTTATCTGAAGTTATTTAGTACATAACCTCAACAACAAATTCCTTTGTTTACTTTTTTTTTACATTTGATAGTAGCATGTGGAGCAGCTAAATTATATCAAAACTAACATTTGGGGGGTAATTTGGAACGCCTGAAAATATCCTCAAATACCCATTATCTCTCGAGGCCGTCACACTTTTTGTTGAGTTATTTTATTAATTATAAAGCCATATTTTTATTATTGTTTTTATGCAATATTATACCGGGTGACAATAAATGGTTGTGATTTTTTCTTAGGTTGGTACTGTTTATGTTGGTGGCACTGTAAGTCTGTCAAAACTGACGCAAAACCTAACCTGCTAACCTCAATTTTGACAGAGACTTACAGTGCCACCAACTTAAACAGTACCAACCTAGGAAACAATCACCTAAGAAAGGAAATCGCAACCATTTATGGTCATCCGGTATTTGTGTTCCTATTATTTTAAAAAGATTATTACCAAGTTATTATGCATAGTTTTACTTTTTTTCTGTTTCGAAATATATTATTAGACATATTTTTAATTTTGTTTAAAACGGTCTTGTTGCTTTTCAAGATTTATTTTTATATTTTCATAAGTAAAGAACGAATGTAAATAAACACTGTTTTCTTTATATAAAATACTATACCCAATAGCTATTTATATATCTAGAGAGCAAAGGCATTCATTTCCTCCCTTGTGTGTTTAATGCCTTCCGCTAACGCGTCGGGCATTAAATTCACACGCGGGAGGAAATGAACCTTTGATCCAGTGATATATTATAACTGCAATGGCATTAATTTGAGATGACAAGCAAGCACCACGTTGGTTGACCCTATGTTATATAATGCTATGCTCCTCTTACTACTGCATAACATTTATTATGTATTTGATATTTTACTTAAAACTTGCCCTTTATTAATGCAATGCCCTTTCTAATTAAATAATAATTTCTTTCAAATCAAGTTTTCTTATCTCAGAGTGGTTCGCCAAATCAAGATCTCTATTAATTGAATTTTAATAGTATATTTAATGACATTTGCTGTCAAACCGATTTTCAAAACTCATCAAGCCAGGTATTGACAATTGTATCTTACATTGACACACATATTAATCAATTCACCTATGTAAGCACTATATCAAGTCTATTTTGATATTTTCTTTTACTGCTTGTTATTAAAATACTTTCATAAACTTGTTACACAAACCTTAATAACTTCTCTTGCCTTTCACTGCCAAAATCCAACCAAGAATAAATCCCGATGTTGACAGTCTGCAACACCTACTGCCCACTCTTCAAACGGTAACTCCTATGATGATCCGTGAACCCTAGAACTGCATCTGTCTCGTCAACAACACCTTTTTCTCCTAGAATCCAATCCTTCTTCTTTTCAAACGTCACCGCCACACCGTCTAACTCCTGGTAAGTTCCAATATTATGATGTTCCAAATCTAACCTTGGTTCTTTTACAGATAGTCCGACGACTCTAGTAATATCCTCCAAATTATCCAAATCAAATAGTTACTTGTAAGCACTTCCAATAATCTCCCGTATGCAGGAACAAATCCAAATATCTTCAAATAATGTAACCATAGGTATTTTTCTATTTCCAATTAACTGTATTTGTATAATCTCTTGACTGATTATATTCTTCCCATAACTTCAATTAATATTTTCATATAACTCACCACGTATATTTGTTTAAGCCCCCTTTTTAATTTGTGTAAACCAAATAATAATACAAATTTAAGGCATTAATTTCTGGTTCTTTATCGATCAAAATTTGTAATTTTCAAGATACATGTCTGCTTTTGCATGAGTTGTTTTTGTAACTTACTTATAAACAAACTTTTATTTTCATTAGATACTATTCTTACGACACTATACAAAATTTAAATCTAATAATATTACAGGATATTCATTTTGATTATTATAACAAATACCTTTGTCAACTGTAACCTTGGCTTGTTCTTTATTAACATTTTCTGTAACCATGAAATTAATATATTCAATTAATATCAAAAGCTCCTCCTCATTGTCTCAATTAAATTTATTAATAATATTTAAAATTTAACACCCATCAAGATTTAATTATAGCAATCTTCCAAATTTATTCGTTTTAAATATTGATTTATTGTAATTGATTACACTGCCTCATGTATCATAATAATATATATGATTTTTTCTTCAAACGCATGTTCTATTGCGCGAAATTTCAAACATTTTGTTTTAGTAAATAATTACAGTGACTCTAGATTTCTGTAGTGACATTTTGTCTAATTTCCAAATCAGCATAACGTTGTAAAGCTTTGGTGTGATATTCATGGTGACATAAACACAAATGCGGGAGCAAATAAATATTGGCTCCCGCCGGGAGCAAATAAAAATTGGCTCCCGCTTGTTGGAAGTTGACAGTTTTGTTTCCTAAAACTAGGGCCCAAAAGCCGACTTTTTATACAGTGAGTAAAAAAAACTTTTTATGCCTATAAAAAGGCTTGCATAACAGAACTGCTTATTTTTTTAAATATAAATTGTGATTATATTGCTGCCTATTTGGGATAAATATGGTTTGGAACATATTTTAATGTTATAATTCAGATCGTTCCAAAAAGGCAACATTGCTGTGTAATTCGGAACATCAAAAATTTGTAAATAAACAATCAGAAAAATATTTTTTATGTTACATGACTATGTAAGTGTCCCAAAATATATCTTCTTACTAATCCCATTTATTGTTTCTTACCAAAAAAATTATACTGCAAAATTAAAAAGAAAAACTACTAAAATCGTTCCAAATAGGTCTTACGGTACCTCTGTCTGGAATTTGGCGTTGTGGAAATGTTTCTTCATAGAGGCGACGTGCTGCTCTTGCATTGCCGTTCAAATTTACTCAATTGCTATTTATCTATCAAAATAAATTATAAATTGTCTCAGTTTTAGTTTCCATTATTAATTTTCAACTTAACACACAATCTTATTTATACCCCTCCAAATTTGATTGTTTTAATCTTCAAAATTTATTATTTTTTATTTTTATTTATAAACTAACCTAAGTGTATCATAACAATATCACGGAACAAAGCTAAAGATACAGAAGCGACACTCCTGAGCGAATCGTGTCCCCATACTCGTGACGTCACTGGACTGCAGTTCCGCCTTCTGACTAGTAAACTTTGCATTTTAATTCCAGCGCTTGGCTACCGCGTGCCTAGCATTACCACTTTATAGGTGTAGTTTTATTAGCTTTTGTGAGTGTTACTAACATAATGAATCAAAAATCGAGTAGGAAGGGCGGAAGTTGGTGTCCCACACCGAACTGTAAAAAAACAGCAACTACACAATTATTTGAAAGACTACAACATTAACTTCTTATTTACTAGGCGACTGAATCTCCGATACAATTTATGTGTATGCACTATCTCGCACATTCCAATAATGCTAACTGCGCAGAAGATTTCGATAATCTAATCACAATACTAAACCATATTTCTTTATGTACAATATCCAGTAACAGTGTCCATGAAGGAATAATAGCCACCGAAACGTCGAAGGCACTAGCTGTTTCTGCTACAGATTATAAAGAAATTGTAGTACAAGAATATGCATTGTATTATGTGTGTGGATATTTAGTTAAAAAATCTTTTATCTATTCATATATGTACAAAATGTGAAGAATTTTCTAAAGAAACTGCACATAGTGCAGAAAGCCGCATCTGCATTCGTTTCAAAGCGTATAAAAACAAAAATAAAGACGCATTTGGAAATCTTAGAACTCCCGCATTAATTTTCACCGAATTTATACAGGAACTTGAAGCAGAATTTCTACGCAACATTGCAAGACGGATTTTACAACAAAATATAAGATAACATCTATATGAGATTTTACAAAATAAATCATTTAACCACCCTTGCGAATATTTCCCATACAGTTACATTATAAAGCTTTTTATACGATTACGAATTTTTTACTTCCTTTTACTATAAAGGAAATATTGAATTCATTCCAAAAATTCGAAATTGAGTTTTCAACGGATCTTCACGCTTTAGAGTCCCCTGATCCCACAAAACATTTTTTTTTCATTGGTCTGTCTGTCTGTCCGTGTGTCTGTCTGTCTGTGAACAGAATATCTCAAAAACGAAAAGAGGTGTGGGGTTGCAACTTCATATATAAGTTTTGTGTACTATGTAGATGCGACAGCTTTTGAAGAAAATTGCATAACCGGAAGTAGGTGTTTACTCCTGTGATTTTTCAGTTTTTTTCGATTTATTCAAAAACGGCTCTAAGAATTTTTTTCAAACTTCTCATTTTTATTACATTTTTAATTTGTATTGATGTGAGAGAGGTGATTTTCAGGTTGAATACTTCTAAAATGGGTTTCTTTTGTTTTTTAAAATTTTTTTTTATTAACTCCTATTTTAAATAGAACACCTGGTATATTATTACATTTTTGAATTCAGCTTAAAATTCTAGAGAAAATTTGTCTCTTTACCTAACGCTCTATTTTGCACCGTTTTTGTAGAATTTGTAATTTTTTAAAATTTTTGACAAATGCTTAAAGATTTAAAATCAAATGTTTGACCAATTACAAGTGTATGACGATGTTATCTCATCGCGCAACAAACAACATGTAGGTTAACTACACGTAGAATGACAAAGATTCACTTTTGTGGATCGTATAGATAACATTTAAAATATATCTCCATTTTCTTGCTTCTCAGTTAATAATAATAAAATGCTAGTTTTATTTTTTGCATTCCTTCGGTTATGGAAAATGGAAATGGTTAGCAACAGTATGAATAGATGCAGTATTTTTTTCTCTACAAAAAATGTATTTACACTTTAGCTCTAAAATAATTAGGGGAGCCAATAATTGGACATTAAGAATTTAACACGAGATGAAAAAAAAATTGACCGGAAGTCGACCTCGGAAAAGAAATCCGATTTCCGGATTCTATATATTTTTGAAATCTACTCTTCAAGCTGAGTCGAATGATATATATCTCGTCCTCCTAAAATATATCTCCATTTTCTTGCTTCTCAGTTAATAATAATAAAATGCTAGTTTTATTTTTTGCATTCCTTCGGTTATGGAAAATGAAAAATGGTTAGCAACAGTATGAATAGATGCAGTATTTTTTTCTCTACAAAAAATGTATTTACACTTTAGCTCTAAAATAATTAGGGGAGCCAATAATTGGACATTAAGAATTTAACACGAGATGAAAAAAAAATTGACCGGAAGTCGACCTCGGAAAAGAAATCCGATTTCCGGATTCTATATATTTTTGAAATCTACTCTTCAAGCTGAGTCGAATGATATATATCTCGTCCTCCTAAAATATATCTCCATTTTCTTGCTTCTCAGTTAATAATAATAAAATGCTAGTTTTATTTTTTGCATTCCTTCGGTTATGGAAAATGAAAAATGGTTAGCAACAGTATGAATAGATGCAGTATTTTTTTCTCTACAAAAAATGTATTTACACTTTAGCTCTAAAATAATTAGGGGAGCCAATAATTGGACATTAAGAATTTAACACGAGATGAAAAAAAAATTGACCGGAAGTCGACCTCGGAAAAGAAATCCGATTTCCGGATTCTATATATTTTTGAAATCTACTCTTCAAGCTGAGTCGAATGATATATATCTCGTCCTCCTAAAATATATCTCCATTTTCTTGCTTCTCAGTTAATAATAATAAAATGCTAGTTTTATTTTTTGCATTCCTTCGGTTATGGAAAATGAAAAATGGTTAGCAACAGTATGAATAGATGCAGTATTTTTTTCTCTACAAAAAATGTATTTACACTTTAGCTCTAAAATAATTAGGGGAGCCAATAATTGGACATTAAGAATTTAACACGAGATGAAAAAAAAATTGACCGGAAGTCGACCTCGGAAAAGAAATCCGATTTCCGGTTTCTATATATTTTTGGAATCTACTCTTCAAGCTGAGTCGAATGATATATATCTCGTCCTCCTAAAATATATCTCCATTTTCTTGCTTCTCAGTTAATAATAATAAAATGCTAGTTTTATTTTTTGCATTCCTTCGGTTATGGAAAATGAAAAATGGTTAGCAACAGTATGAATAGATGCAGTATTTTTTTCTCTACAAAAAATGTATTTACACTTTAGCTCTAAAATAATTAGGGGAGCCAATAATTGGACATTAAGAATTTAACACGAGATGAAAAAAAAATTGACCGGAAGTCGACCTCGGAAAAGAAATCCGATTTCCGGTTTCTATATATTTTTGGAATCTACTCTTCAAGCTGAGTCGAATGATATATATCTCGTCCTCCTAAAATATATCTCCATTTTCTTGCTTCTCAGTTTTTAAAAATTTAAATTTCGTCTAGCAAATTACAGAAAATCGTTTTTATACTTTTTTTCTTGATAACGGTTTCAGATACGAAAAAACTGCAAGAGAACAAAAAGATTCTAAACAAAACAGAAAACTCAATTTGTATTTTAGAATCTAACAGCGGCGCACCGCAAAAAAGTTCAGAGGGAGAAAAGGAAGCATGACCCCTGAAAAAATATCTCCCTGTAGATTCTCACAACCATTTGATATGCTCAATGATGTAAGACCTGCAGCGTAACCTGTATTCCAAATTTGAGCTAAATATCTCAAAAACTGCAGGAGCTATAAAGGAAAAAGTTAAAAGTTATTAAAAAATTGACCGGAAGTCGACCTCGGAAAAGAAATCCGATTTCCGGTTTCTATATATTTTTGGAATCTACTCTTCAAGCTGAGTCGAATGATATATATCTCGTCCTCCTAAAATATATCTCCATTTTCTTGCTTCTCAGTTTTTAAAAATTTAAATTTTGTCTAGCAAATTACAGAAAATCGTTTTTATACTTTTTTTTCTTGATAACGGTTGCAGATACGAAAAAACTGCAAGAGAACAAAAAGATTCTAAACAAAACAGAAAACTCAATTTGTATTTTAGAATCTAACAGCGGCGCACCGCAAAAAAGTTCAGGGGGAGAAAAGGAAGCATGACCCCTGAAAAAATATCTCCCTGTAGATTCTCACAACCATTTGATATGCTCAATGATGTAAGCCCTGCAGCGTAACCTGTATTCCAAATTTGAGCTAAATATCTCAAAAACTGCAGGAGCGATAAAGGAAAAAGTTAAAAGTTATAAAAAAATTGACCGGAAGTCGACCTCGGAAAAGAAATCCGATTTCCGGTTTCTATATATTTTTGGAATCTACTCTTCAAGCTGAGTCGAATGATATATATCTCGTCCTCCTAAAATATATCTCCATTTTCTTGCTTCTCAGTTTTTAAAAATTTAAATTTTGTCTAGCAAATTACAGAAAATCGTTTTTATACTTTTTTTTCTTGATAACGGTTGCAGATACGAAAAAACTGCAAGAGAACAAAAAGATTCTAAACAAAACAGAAAACTCAATTTGTATTTTAGAATCTAACAGCGGCGCACCGCAAAAAAGTTCAGGGGGAGAAAAGGAAGCATGACCCCTGAAAAAATATCTCCCTGTAGATTCTCACAACCATTTGATATGCTCAATGATGTAAGCCCTGCAGCGTAACCTGTATTCCAAATTTGAGCTGAATATCTCAAAAACTGCAGGAGCTATAAAGGAAAAAGTTAAAAGTTATAAAAAAATTGACCGGAAGTCGACCTCGGAAAAGAAATCCGATTTCCGGTTTCTATATATTTTTGGAATCTACTCTTCAAGCTGAGTCGAATGATATATATCTCGTCCTCCTAAAATATATCTCCATTTTCTTGCTTCTCAGTTTTTAAAAGTTTAAATTTCGTCTAGCAAATTACAGAAAATCGTTTTTATACTTTTTTTTCTTGATAACGGTTGCAGATACGAAAAAACTGCAAGAGAACAAAAAGATTCTAAACAAAACAGAAAACTCAATTTGTATTTTAGACTCTAACAGCTGCGCACCGCAAAAAAGTTCAGGGGGAGAAAAGGAAGCATGACCCCTGAAAAAATATCTCCCTGTAGATTCTCACAACCATTTGATATGCTCAATGATGTAAGCCCTGCAGCGTAACCTGTATTCCAAATTTGAGCTAAATATCTCAAAAACTGCAGGAGCTATAAAGGAAAAAGTTAAAAGTTATAAAAAAATTGACCGGAAGTCGACCTCGGAAAAGAAATCCGATTTCCGGTTTCTATATATTTTTGGAATCTACTCTTCAAGCTGAGTCGAATGATATATATCTCGTCCTCCTAAAATATATCTCCATTTTCTTGCTTCTCAGTTTTTAAAAATTTAAATTTTGTCTAGCAAATTACAGAAAATCGTTTTTATACTTTTTTTTCTTGATAACGGTTGCAGATACGAAAAAACTGCAAGAGAACAAAAAGATTCTAAACAAAACAGAAAACTCAATTTGTATTTTAGAATCTAACAGCGGCTCACCGCAAAAAAGTTCAGGGGGAGAAAAGGAAGCATGACTCCTGAAAAAATATCTCCCTGTAGATTCTCACAACCATTTGATATGCTCAATGATGTAAGCCCTGCAGCGTAACCTGTATTCCAAATTTGAGCTAAATATCTCAAAAACTGCAGGAGCTATAAAGGAAAAAGTTAAAAGTTATAAAAAAATTGACCGGAAGTCGACCTCGGAAAAGAAATCCGATTTCCGGTTTCTATATATTTTTGGAATCTACTCTTCAAGCTGAGTCGAATGATATATATCTCGTCCTCCTAAAATATATCTCCATTTTCTTGCTTCTCAGTTTTTAAAAATTTAAATTTTGTCTAGCAAATTACAGAAAATCGTTTTTATACTTTTTTTTCTTGATAACGGTTGCAGATACGAAAAAACTGCAAGAGAACAAAAAGATTCTAAACAAAACAGAAAACTCAATTTGTATTTTATAATCTAACAGCGGCGCACCGCAAAAAAGTTCAGGGTGAGAAAAGGAAGCATGACCCCTGAAAAAATATCTCCCTGTAGATTCTCACAACCATTTGATATGCTCAATGATGTAAGCCTTGCAGCGTAACCTGTATTCCAAATTTGAGCTAAATATCTCAAAAACTGCAGGAGCTATAAAGGAAAAAGTTAAAAGTTATAAAAAAATTGACCGGAAGTCGACCTCGGAAAAGAACTCCGATTTCCGGTTTCTATATATTTTTGGAATCTACTCTTCAAGCTGAGTCGAATGATATATATCTCGTCCTCCTAAAATATATCTCCATTTTCTTGCTTCTCAGTTTTTAGAAATTTAAATTTTGTCTAGCAAATTACAGAAAATCGTTTTTATACTTTTTTTTCTTGATAACGGTTGCAGATACGAAAAAACTGCAAGAGAACAAAAAGATTCTAAACAAAACAGAAAACTCAATTTGTATTTTAGAATCTAACAGCGGCGCACCGCAAAAAAGTTCATAGGGAGAAAAGGAAGCATGACCCCTGAAAAAATATCTCCCTGTAGATTCTCACAACCATTTGATATGCTCAATGATGTAAGCCCTGCAGCGTAACCTGTATTCCAAATTTGAGCTAAATATCTCAAAAACTGCAGGAGCTATAAAGGAAAAAGTTAAAAGTTATAAAAAAATTGACCGGAAGTCGACCTCGGAAAAGAAATCCGATTTCCGGTTTCTATATATTTTTGGAATCTACTCTTCAAGCTGAGTCGAATAATATATATCTCGTCCTCCTAAAATATATCTCCATTTTCTTGCTTCTCAGTTTTTAAAAATTTAAATTTTGTCTAGCAAATTACAGAAAATCGTTTTTATACTTTTTTTTCTTGATAACGGTTGCAGATACGAAAAAACTGCAAGAGAACAAAAAGATTCTAAACAAAACAGAAAACTCAATTTGTATTTTAGAATCTAACAGCGGCGCACCGCAAAAAAGTTCATAGGGAGAAAAGGAAGCATGACCCCTGAAAAAATATCTCCCTGTAGATTCTCACAACCATTTGATATGCTCAATGATGTAAGCCCTGCAGCGTAACCTGTATTCCAAATTTGAGCTAAATATCTCAAAAACTGCAGGAGCTATAAAGGAAAAAGTTAAAAGTTATAAAAAAATTGACCGGAAGTCGACCTCGGAAAAGAAATCCGATTTCCGGTTTCTATATATTTTTGGAATCTACTCTTCAAGCTGAGTCGAATAATATATATCTCGTCCTCCTAAAATATATCTCCATTTTCTTGCTTCTCAGTTTTTAAAAATTTAAATTTTGTCTAGCAAATTACAGAAAATCGTTTTTATACTTTTTTTTCTTGATAACGGTTGCAGATACGAAAAAACTGCAAGAGAACAAAAAGATTCTAAACAAAACAGAAAACTCAATTTGTATTTTAGAATCTAACAGCGGCGCACCGCAAAAAAGTTCATAGGGAGAAAAGGAAGCATGACCCCTGAAAAAATATCTCCCTGTAGATTCTCACAACCATTTGATATGCTCAATGATGTAAGCCCTGCAGCGTAACCTGTATTCCAAATTTGAGCTAAATATCTCAAAAACTGCAGGAGCTATAAAGGAAAAAGTTAAAAGTTATAAAAAAATTGACCGGAAGTCGACCTCGGAAAAGAAATCCGATTTCCGGTTTCTATATATTTTTGGAATCTACTCTTCAAGCTGAGTCGAATGATATATATCTCGTCCTCCTAAAATATATCTCCATTTTCTTGCTTCTCAGTTTTTAAAAATTTAAATTTTGTCTAGCAAATTACAGAAAATCGTTTTTATACTTTTTTTTCTTGATAACGGTTGCAGATACGAAAAAACTGCAAGAGAACAAAAAGATTCTAAACAAAACAGAAAACTCAATTTGTATTTTAGAATCTAACAGCGGCGCACCGCAAAAAAGTTCAGGGGGAGAAAAGGAAGCATGACCCCTGAAAAAATATCTCCCTGTAGATTCTCACAACCATTTGATATGCTCAATGATGTAAGCCCTGCAGCGTAACCTGTATTCCAAATTTGAGCTAAATATCTCAAAAACTGCAGGAGCTATAAAGGAAAAAGTTAAAAGTTATAAAAAAATTGACCGGAAGTCGACCTCGGAAAATAAATCCGATTTCCGGTTTCTATATATTTTTGGAATCTACTCTTCAAGCTGAGTCGAATGATATATATCTCGTCCTCCTAAAATATATCTCCATTTTCTTGCTTCTCAGTTTTTTTAAATTTAAATTTTGTCTAGCAAATTACAGAAAATCGTTTTTATACTTTTTTTTCTTGATAACGGTTGCAGATACGAAAAAACTGCAAGAGAACAAAAAGATTCTAAACAAAACAGAAAACTCAATTTGTATTTTATAATCTAACAGCGGCGCACCGCAAAAAAGTTCAGGGGGAGAAAAGGAAGCATGACCCCTGAAAAAATATCTCCCTGTAGATTCTCACAACCATTTGATATGCTCAATGATGTAACCCCTGCAGCGTAACCTGTATTCCAAATTTGAGCTAAATATCTCAAAAACTGCAGGAGCTATAAAGGAAAAAGTTAAAAGTTATAAAAAAATTGACCGGAAGTCGACCTCGGAAAAGAAATCCGATTTCCGGTTTCTATATATTTTTGGAATCTACTCTTCAAGCTGAGTCGAATGATATATATCTCGTCCTCCTAAAATATATCTCCATTTTCTTGCTTCTCAGTTTTTAAAAATTTTAATTTTGTCTAGCAAATTACAGAAAATCGTTTTTATACTTTTTTTCTTGATAACGGTTGCAGATACGAAAAAACTGCAAGAGAACAAAAAGATTCTAAACAAAACAGAAAACTCAATTTGTATTTTAGAATCTAACAGCGGAGCACCGCAAAAAAGTTCAGGGGGAGAAAAGGAAGCATGACCCCTGAAAAAATATCTCCCTGTAGATTCTCACAACCATTTGATATGCTCAATGATGTAAGCCCTGCAGCGTAACCTGTATTCCAAATTTGAGCTAAATATCTCAAAAACTGCAGGAGCTATAAAGGAAAAAGTTAAAAGTTATTAAAAAATTGACCGGAAGTCGACCTCGGAAAAGAAATCCGATTTCCGGTTTCTATATATTTTTGGAATCTACTCTTCAAGCTGAGTCGAATGATATATATCTCGTCCTCCTAAAATATATCTCCATTTTCTTGCTTCTCAGGTAATAATAACAAGTTAATAACACCAGACAAACTGTAAGTAGTGTAATTTAAAACAATGTGAATCAAAAGGCGCGGCCTCAATGCCGTCGCACTAAGGTTATCGATAAGCGGGCGCGTGCAATGACCCATAATACAGGGACCACTGCACTGTTATCGCCGATGCCACATTCAACTCAACAGCACCAGCAACCTGATTTTTCGGCTACGTCCAATGAGGAACTAAATTAAAAAAATAAAGAAGAGGAAATAAAGCGGCATGAAATCGAACAAGAAGCTATAAAACTTGCTCAACAGATGACTGCAGAAGCTATTTCTAAATTTAAAATGGAGAACGAATGGAAGTTAGTTGCAAGCAAAAAAAATAAAAGGAACTCGCCAGAAAATCCAACAAGGAATACGCGACAGAAGTTAATAACAGAGTATAAAGGAACACTAAACCCAGTCAACAATTTTCAACTTCTCGAGGACTCGGCGGTAGATATAAATGAGATTGACATAGCTAAACAAAACAAAAATTCTAATACCCTACTGCTAAAATTAGACCCCTCCCCCTTTGTTTCTCGCAAATATCATATATATAATACACATATATTGCTGGTAGGGCCTGGAAACTTCAGAAAACATTACGGCGCCGACATAGTCTCACTTAGAGTATAACGCGTCTCGTGCGCATGCGTGAGAATTCGAACTCCGCCTTTAGAAGCGAATTTTAAACTTGACCACTTCCCCTTTGGGCGGACGACGCCGCCGCGCTTGCGCACAGCTCACCGTATACTTGAAGGAGTTGGTTGCGTGTCTCACTTCATCAGTGAGTTTTCCACTCATAGCCGCTAGCAATATAGTAAGTATTAGATATATGGCAAATATAGATAACATGAATGGTTTGACAACAAAGCTAAATTCTAAGGAAAACATTAAAAACAAGGGTAATCTTGCAGTTACGTCCCCACCAGTGCGCAATTTTACTGCGCCGATTATTTTAGGTCAAATCACCAGCAGCGTTGCCGCCCTTATTGTTTACTTTCTCGATCTTGACAGCTAATTCATACACAATAGTAAAAACATAATGAAATAACTTCGAGCCATGACAGTATTTTATAATCTGGTTGTATTATAGGTTTGGCATGTTGCAATGTTGGGTAGTTCCTGTCGTATAAAGGCAGCATTTCTTTCTTTAAATAACCTCAATAAACACTAAACAAGTAGCTCTGTATGATAATTTTTAGAATCATACGATTCTATTGCATAAGGCAAGGAGTATGAAAATCCCAGTAATTTACCTACTACGCAAGAACTTGGAGAAAGCATGAAAAACATCCATGAATTTCCTACAATATTTATTGAACAGCACATATGAGATCTCATACTTGAGTAAACCGTACAGTTGCTCGTATTGTGAATACAAAACAAAGCATAAACCTCATTTAGTCGTATATATGCGGAAACATTCAGGTGAAAAACCATACGATTAATCTGAATGTGGATACACGGCAGTAGAGATACGTAGTTTACTTAGATATATGCGGTCTCACACAGGAGAGAAGCCGTATGTTTGTCCCTATTGTTAATACAGAACAACACGGAAAGGTAATTTAGTCAACGATATCCAATCTCATATTGGAGAAAAACCATAGGGCTGTACAGAATGCTCATACAGAACTTTGCAAAAAAGTAGTTTAGTTAGACATATGAAGTGTTATACAAGAGCGAAAACTTTAGTTGTTCTAATTGAGAATACAAAACGGCACAAAGCAGTCATTTAGTTAGACATATGCGGTCTTACACAGGAGAAAAGCCTTTTTGTTGTACTATTTGTGACTACAAAGCAACGCAGAAAAGTCACTTGGAACGACATATCTGGTCTCACAGGAGAGAGAAATCTTACGATTGTTCTAATTGTGAATACACAACAACACAGAAAAATGATTTAGCTAACCATATCCAGTCTCATATGGCAGAAAAACCTCATTGTTGTACTGAGTGTGAATACAGAAATTTGCATAGAAGTATCGATAGTTTAGTTTGACATATAAAGCCCCATACTGGAGAAAAACCTTATAGTTCTTCTGATTGTGAATATAGAACAGTGCAAAGAAGTTATTTAGTTCAGCACATGAAGTCCTACACAGGAAAAAACCAAATTTTACATGTACGGCAGTGAAAATGACATCTCCTACAGATGAACAACTCTGAGTTCATAAAATAAACATTTTAAATATGTAAATCAGAAGTGCTACGATATCACTTGTTAAATACAAAATATCGTATTTGTTAGAATTGTTTTGAATGAACCATTGGTAGAAGAAGTGGAAGGAAGGCAGTCTGCCTGGTTTGGACACGTCATGAGAATGCGAAATAGAAAAGACTCGAAAAGGATACTGGAAGCAAGGCCGAAGGGAAGGCAATATGTAGGAAGGCCTAGGGAAACATGGGAAGAAAGAACTTAGGACAACTAAAGAGAATGGCAGCTGATCGTGACCAATACCGCAAATGAATGAGCAACCTGACGCCATAGGCATAAGGGAAATGGAAAAGAATAAGAAGAAGATGGTGAGATATAGACCTTATAAATTGTTAAAAAAAATGAATAATGGAAGTAGATTATGTGAAAATCTTTAAGAAAGATAGTTTATGTTGGTACGTATAGCTGCCTCTGTAGTCCTTTAGTTTTACACCAACTTTTATGACATAGTGGTATTATAGACATGAACAAGGTAGTAATTATTTCTGCTTGTATTTAAAATACTATGCGTTTTGTCCAAACATGCATGTATGTAAAAATTATCGGAATATGCTTATTCCATCCACCACCAGCAGCCACTACCAACAGCACACTTAGTTAACAACGATAGAAAAAGCCTCCTCCGAAGAACCAAGTACGTTTGACAATGTCTTGAATTCATGATAAAATAAAATCAAATTTTAGTAGTGAAAACCTACAAAACCCATCAATAGGACAGCGTCCACCACCAGCAGCCAGTACCAACAGCACACCTAGTTAACAATTATAGAAAAAGCCGCAAAATTGAATAACTCGAGGGTATTTGTACATTGCTAGACAACTCGTAACTTCATTAATAATAGAGATATAAAAAAAAAGCTTTTTTTAAATGCCAGTATGCAGCCTACATTGTCAAACCAACTTAATTCACGACCTACTAGTTTTTCGTAATACAATTCAAAAATATTTTATTGTTCCATTTAAAAAACTTAGTTGCCAATTGTTTTCATGAGGTATTTTTAAAGACAAGAGGAATTTGTTTTGCATATCTTGTTCAATTGTTAGTGATTTTGCATATGTCATGACTTTCTTTAGGCAAATGATTCATTTTAATAAAAGAATAAGTTTCAAAGTTTTAGTTTAAGCATGCTATCATAAAGTATTTTCAGTGCTGTTTTAAAATGTCTAAAAATATGGAGGGTGTTATATTTAAAAAACCAAATTTGCGTATTACTAAGCAAAAATTAGCTGAATACTAGCATTTCAGACAAACGATGGTTATTTACATTACGAGTCCGGTAGTCTATAACAACACTGATGAAGGTAAAAAGCTTAATGCACCGAGTATTGTATTAAATTCTTTAGCCAACATATTTTTTTTCAAGCTGAACCTATGTTAGGATCCTCGATTCATAAAATTAATTTTAAAAACCAGGTGTGATACACTCACACAACTTTCTTTTACAGTAATCTTATAATTAGTCAAAAACTTCATTTTTAATTTTTAAGCATTTGTCAAAAACTTTCAAAAATTACAAATTCTACAAAAACGGTACAAAATAGAGCGTTAGTTAAAGAGACACATTTTCTCTAAAATTTTAAGCTGAATTCAAAAATGTAATAATATACCGGGTGTTCTATTTAAAATAGGAGTTAATAAAAAAAATGGAAGAAAAAACAAACGAAACCTACTTTAGAAGTATTCAACTGGAAAATCACATCAATATACATTAAAAATGTAATAAAAATTTAAAGTTTGAAAAAAATCGTTTGAGCCGTTTTTGAAAAAATCGAAAAAAACTGAAAAATCCCAAGAGTAAACACCTACTTCCGGTTATGCGATTTTCTTCAAAAGCTTGCTGTCTCATCTACATAGTACACAAAACTTATATATGAAGTTTCAACGCCATACCTCTTTTTGTTTTTGAGATATTCTGTTCACAGACAGACACACAGACAGACCAATGAAAAAAAATATGTATTTTGGGATCAGGAGACTCTAAAACGTAAAGATCTGTTGAAAACTCAATTTCGAATTTTTGGGGTGAATCCAATACTTCCTTTATCGTAAAAGGAAGTAAAAAATGGTATCAAGTTGACTAGTATCAGTGAATCATGGGTTGCATAACTTTGTCACCAGCATTAATAAAGTTTTAATTTGATTTCAAAGTCAAACTTTACATCAGATGTACCGCAAATATATATTCTGAGCCCATATTTAACAATAATAATAATAATACTGCATTTTAGTTGTATTTAATTAGAAATAAAAAATAATAGGTAGGCAACACCTTTAACAAGCGCATGGTTTTCACAGAACTTGATTTTAAAAACAATTTTCTACGTTTTAAAATGGGTGTGCACTTTTCCAAACATCGGGAAAGGTAGATTTAAGTATCTCTTCAAGCATTTGCTTATTTCCATATCAACTCAAGCAAGTTAAATAATTTGGTTTAAAATATGTATGCATTTATATTTATTTATTAATCAAGAAGTAATTATTATTATTATTGCTTTTTTCCCGCCATTTTCACCATATTTCCTAAGATATACGAAGTTGGTGTTAGAGACATTCATATTCTACCTTTTGATGCTCTATCAGAATTTGAAGTCAAATTTTGAAATTCCAAAGGTCGCACATTCTTGCTGACGTTCTACTCCGTTGATCATCAACGACCACCACAATTGAATATGGCTGTAGATTATACTCCGTACATAAGTATGGTGAAATAAAAACAAAAATCATTGGAAGGATTCGATAAGTGGATAGAGGAGCTGATAGCATTCCAAAGAAGCCAAAAATTCCAAGAACACTTAATAAATATCTGGTGTGATACACGCACGCAACTTCCTTTTACAGTGATCTTATAATTATCCAGAAATTTGAACCTGTAAGATTTTGTTCAGGGGATTTCAATATGGTTTTAATGTATTGTTTAAATGTTATTGGTTTTTCCTTTACCTAGAGCCAAATTAAACACAGGTATTTATAGGGTCCCTTGCTGTTGTAATGCTGTATACATTGGTAAAACAGAACATTCAGTAAAAAAACTTAAATGCAGTCTTTATGAGTTAGGTAGGGAATTTTCAAGGTTTGAAGAAAGATACTTGAAATAAAAGTCTCTCAAATAGCCGTTTTATGTAATGGTGGTGTAAATCAAAAGTTAATGTTTCTTGCCCCGGATTCGGGATACAGAGTTCAAGCGCGCCTTTGGTGCTTGCGCAGCAACCTTTGTGTGGGGTATGTTTTGGTGATTTGTTGACCTTGTTACTCTATCTCTTAGGTCTGTGGTTCTGAGTAGAGCACAGTTAATTTGGTACCCAACTGTGAATGGTCTAAAAACATTTTGAATTTTTTTAAATTGAAAGGTCATTTCTAAATGAAAAATGAACTGCTGAACATTTTCTGAGTCCATATGGTATATATTTTAATGCCAAGTATCCGCATGAACCGTAACAACCTTCGTCCACAGCAACCAATAAATAAATTCTTTAGTTATCATCAAATATGTCAATGTTAGATTGAGTTTTAATTTAAAAAGTCTGTAAAAGGCTTTACTCAGAACTTTCTTCGTAAGTATACGTTGTGACACTAAACAATTTTAGAAGTCAAACGAAACTAGATAAATCCATCTCAACGTTCCTAGTAAAATAATTTACCGTGTATCTGTTCCATTTTTATTAAGGGTAAATTCTGACCTATATGCATATTACTATTTGTATCTATTTCTCAGTTAACACAAAATTTATTTTTCTAAGGTGCTCACCTTATACATATTTTACCAACATTTTCTCGGTTTCATGCCAGGAAGGGATATAATTTGCATGCAAAATATAGTCTTCCTCCAACAAATAGTTTTTGAGTTATACCAGCAACAGATAGACATTCTTAGGGAATTGATAAAACATGTTTTTTGCCATCTAGAGACCCTGAAAGAAACCTAAGAGTAAAGTACTACTTCCGGTTGGTCTATTTTATCTACAAGTCACTGGGATGTGGGATCTCCAAATTTAGATTAAGAACGTAAGTATCAATTTTCAAGCGGATCAATTAAACTGTCAGAGCTGTAGAAAGGACAGAGACTGACAGACAGACACCACTTTAATAGTATCTTATGGTACTAGTGTATAAGTATAGCCTTCTGCCCTTTTAGTCTCGCTTCCCTCATGAGTGGAATTAATTTCTTACACTCGGTGCTTATTACGTTTGGAAATAATAGTTATTTCTTTTCAAACGTCATAAAAGTGGCGACTCTTGTGACTACATTGTCAAGGTAACAGTGTCACTTTTCTGATTAGGCATAAAAAGTGCTAAATTATCTGCCTAATCATTTAATCATTTAACTATCGGAATCATACATTTCAATAATATAATTTAATTATTATTTGTTATTTTCATTCACAGTAACCATGGAAAAAAATATTTCCAACGTATCACGATTCTACCTCAGTATTGGTTTCTCACATTCATACTACATTTTTGTTTTCTGATTTTGTTTCTTTTTTGCTAATAGGTCCTCGATTGAGAATATCCCTATGTATATTTAATTGGCAATTTTCCATAGCAACTGCGATTATTAATAATCGGAAATTTACGGTAAATTCCATCTTATATGTTACTGTCATCACAAATAACCGTAGATTTTTAGTAGGTACCCATTTCGATATTAGTTTTGTTATTATTCTTAATAAAAATGTTTACTTGACTGTGTTTTTTTAATTCGTGATATATTCTATCAAAATATAACACGTGCATAACAAATTTCGTATGGTAATTTTTGCAAAGCAGATATTTTTTCTAACAAAAGAGTGTTTGCTTCCAAGACAAACACCCTTTTCCTTCGGCGTCGTGATTTTTTCAGTTGGCATGCACCCATGCTTCTATTGAAAAAATAGTTGCAGAACTGTCTTCCAAATATTTCTGGAAATTTTTGAAGCACTTGTTATGTTCCAACTGATAATAACATTATAGTGTACCATGCGTTCCTTTTAAAAGTATACACAGTATACTCGTATTTATACTAAAAAGAAAAATTCCCTTATTTTTTATTGTTTACCCTATATTTCGGCAACCAATTATAGAGCAATCTTCAATTTTAAGAGATTTAATTTAAAACAAATAGCGTGCTGTGGCAAAAATAAGGGAATTTTTCTTTTTAGTATACATGCGAGTATCCCCTATGTATACTTTTAAAAAGAACGGATGGTATGTATTTGGCTCTATTTGCTACCTGCCTCTGCAAATAAAGCTTCATTTTTGCTCATAGTATGTTCTTATTTACATATTCAATTAAATTTAACCTGGTTATATATAACTTTGACTAACAACCGCCTTTTAAAAACCACCTGTAGGCAAGGAAAATAGTTCATATAATCCGTGCCGAACTTTACTACCTCAGTGGTGGAGCCTCCCTATTTTTATTAATAGCTCTAGGTAGAATTCGTGCAAACATCTGGCAACCATGTAGCATATTTGACGTCATTTCTATCGGCGCAGTAAAAGTGCGCACTGGTGGGGACGTAAACTGTAAGATTACCAAAACAAGTACAGCTTAAAAATTATTAACAAAAGTAACGAAGTAACACTCCTAACCGAAGATGAATAATATGTTTATCGTGCTGCTGTTAAAGAACTAGCTGCAAAAGATGTCAAATACTTCACATACCAACTTAAATCAAAGTGAAGTTTTCACGTAGTAATTAAAGGACTACACCATTCCACCAATTTGGAAGAACTAAAAACGGAAATTTCCAGCAAGGGCCACTGTATTAGGAATATTTACAATGCGAAAAGCAGTCGTGATAAGAAACTCCTGCCAATGTTCTTCTTGGACTTAGCACCCAAGGACAATAATAAATCGATCTATGAAATTAAATACCTGCAATACTGTAAAATTACTGTCGAACCGGTACGCCAAAGTAATAATAATTTACGATACAAGTAACGTTATCAAGCTTTTTACATTCCGAGAGAATAGTTTGAATGAACGAGCGACGTTAGGAGCGAGTTCTTTAAAGTTCTCGAGTAATGTAGAAAGCAGATAACGTTACGTATATCGTAACACGGTTTATTTTATCCTAAAATACTAATCTTTTAAAAAAATAGGAAAAATGGTTATTAATGACACTTACAACAGCAAGTGGTGGTATCACTAGTAAGACAAAAACTCATTACTGTATTGTTGGTAGCACTGTCAGGTTATGTTAAATTTGAGATTTTCAGGTTAAGTGTTGCGTCAGTTTGTGTATAATAACAAACAAAACCTAACCTACTAACATCGAATTTGACATAGACTGATAATACACTTCAGTGCTGTCAATATGTGATTAACTGCTAATAAAGTATCGTTATGTTATTTTTCTTAACACCACTAGTGCTGTTAAATGCATCTTAACGCAACTTGTTGCTAAGGAGTTATTGTCATAATAACATAATAGGATAAAATAAACAAATAAAGAACTTTTGTATGCGCCAAACAAGATGCGTGAAATGTAGCGGGTTCCACAGTAATAAAACATGTAAAGTTAAAGAACGCGAAGACCTAAAGTGCGCCCTCTGTGGCCAGAACCATCCAGCAAACTACCGTGGGTGTAGAGTATATAAGGAGCTATAGCAGAGCAAGTTTCTAACCCTAAGGTCCAAGGTCCCAGTCTCTTCAAACAAAATATCCGAAGGAACATCATTTGCGTCAGCACTAAAAGGAGCAACTACTAATAATCTAGAAATTACAACTACAAAATCTAACCAACCAGACGTTAGGATCTCCATATTGGAGAAACTAGTTGAGCAAATTGCTCAGCGCATGGATACAATGATGATCATTGTGTCTAAACTGCTCGATAAGATCAATTAATGGACCCACATCTTAAAATTGCCGTTTGAAATGCTAACGGATTGGTAAACCACGGGCCAGAAGTTTCCGTCTTCCTTAAAGAGCACAATATAGACATAATGCTAATATCGGAAACCCTTTACACCAGCCGCAGCTACTTAAAAATACATAACTGCAAGATCTACGACACTAAACACCCTGATGGCACAGCGCATGGTGGTAGCGCCGTTATCATAAAAAATTCAATAAAGCACTACGAAACCTGCAAGTTCCAAACAGAACACATACAAGCAACCAGTATTGTAATTAATGACGTGCAAGGACCAATCACTGTTACTGCCGTCTACTGCCCTCCACGACATGTAATTAAGGAAGACAAATTCACGGATTTTTACGCCACCCTAGGTAACAGATTTCTAGCAGGTGGTGATTACAATGCTAAACACTCCAGATGGGGATCAAGGCTGGTAACTTCTAAAGGCCGTGAAGTTTCTAAATGCTTGGATAAAAACAATTTAATTACCTTATCCACAGGTAAGCCTAGCTACTGGCCGAGTGACCCAAATAAAATTCCAGACGTTATAGATTTTTGCGTTTTAAAAGGCATCTCCAGAGGTCAACTCCTAGCTGAGCAGAATCTTGACTTGTCATCTGATCATTCCCCTATAATAGTGACAATAAGTTCCAGAATAATAAACAAAGAAAAGTTAGTATCTCTTACCAACGGCAAAACCGACTGGGAACTATTTAAGCTGTTGATTGAAGAAAGGATTTACACCAAAATCTCGCTGAAAACTGCAGTAGAGATAGATGAGGCTGTAGAGAATTTAACAAGAACAATACAGAAAGCGGCTTGGGACTCCACACCTAAACTAAATAACACTTTCAAGCAGCAGAACTGTTCCAGGACAGTCAAGGAAGCGATTCTTGAAAAGAGGAGACTGAGAAAGATCTGGATGTCCACCAGAGCTCCCCAAGACAAAGAATCCTTCAACAGAGCAATAAGACATGTTAGAGAACTTCTAAACAATGAGAGAAATAAAGCAATCCAAAAATATCTGGAAGACTTAACAGCAACAGAGGCTACGGAGTACTCGCTATGGAAAGCTACAGCAAAGTTAAATAAAACACAAGATAACATCCCGCCAATCAGGAGAAGTGACAAAACATGGGCAAGAACTGACCAAGAAAAAGCCAATGCATTTTCTGAACATCTTGCAAATGTGTTCCAGCCCTTTCCTTCTGAGATCCCACCAGAGGAGGAACAAACTATTCTTAGGTTTCTGGAAACGCCGAACCAAATGTCACCTCCAATTAAAGTTATAAAACTGAGTGAAGTAAAATCTATGATAAAGAACCTAAAGCCGAAGAAATCACCTGGCTACGATCTTATAACCGGCGCACTCATCAAACAACTGCCAGATCAAGGTCTTATTACGATTACCCATATATACAATGCTGCTCTAAGAACTGGGCATTTCCCATCCCAGTGGAAGGTGGGCCAAATAATTCTCATTCCAAAACCCGGAAAGCCAACCGAAGAAGTAACATCCTACCGGCCAATAACCCTCTTGTCAATACTCTCTAAAATGCTGGAGAAGGTTGTCCTAAAGAGATTAAAACCCCAGCTGGATGAGATGAATATTATACCAAACCATCAGTTTGGGTTCCGCGAGCAACACGCGACTATTGAGCAGGTCCATAGGGTAGTTGAAATCCTCAATAAAACATTCGAAGACAAACAATATTGTTCAGCTGCCTTCCTGGACCTTACGCAGGCCTTCGATAAAGTATGGCATCAAGGCCTCTTGTACAAATTGAGTTACCTGCACCTTACTACCAGATATTGCAATCGTACCTTTTCGACAAATACTTTATGGTGAAGTACCAGGGGGAAATTTCAGAACTGTATCCAATAAAGTCGGGTGTACCCCAGGGAAGCGTGCTGGGTCCTATCCTATATTTACTTTACACCGCAGATATTCCAACTATGCCGAATACAATTACCGCTACGTTTGCCGATGACACCGCCATTTTGGCAACGAGCGATGTTCCTGCATACGCCTCAGAGAAACTACAAACAGCCCTAGATAGTGTACAACGATGGTTCAAGAGGTGGCGTATAAAGGTAAATGAAAGAAAATCGCAGCATGTGTGTTACGGTCTTAAACTGACTTTACGACACCGCACCGGCTCATACAATAACGAAACGGCCGGCGCGGGCCGTAACTGACGAAATCGGGACGAAATATCTCCTAGGCCGCCACCCACGCCGCAACAAGTTAGGCCGAGCTAGACTTTCAGTGGAGATGGGCGGGTCCTTTAACGAGATTATCTGAGGGTAACGGCCAGAAGGTCGGTAGCTAACGGTAAAATAGTGAGGGCGCCACCAAGCCTGTCTTAAACCGACTAACCGGACCTGGGCGGCTAGACGGGGCGAAGCATTCACGATAATCCATCGATAGGATTACTCAAGAGTTGCAAGTTCAAATAACAATTTCGGGATTGCCTTATGCAAAGATTGACGACGAAAATGGGCCACTTACGTTCTGCGGGACAGATCCTCGAATGTCGAGATGAAGGGGACGACCCCTTACTTACGGGAGCAGAAACTGGACTCAAGATGCACCCACGCTACGCCGAAACAATTCGGAGCTCGCACAACCACAACACCTCTCGAAGGTGAAACAATTCTCGCAGCGCTCGCTGCAACACCTCGAAACGGGCAACACCAAAGGGGGCCTCCACGGCAACAATATTAATCAACAGCGGCAGGCGTCCTCGGGCACCTAAGGGGCCAAAGGACGCCGCCTGGATAACACAACCACCAAACGAACGCTTTCTGCAACGCGCTGCGATCAACTGCCAAGAGGGAAACGCTGCAACATGACACATCGGTCGCGTCCCCACGTGACTATATCTCGGCAGCCAATCGTGAGGCGCCCAATAAAACAAATAAGTGCCGGTGACAAAGACAGCCAATGGCGAGGCGCCCAATAAAACAAATAAGTGCCGGTAACGAAGACAGCGCGAGGCCTCGCAGTCACAACAACAGCGTAAATTCTAGAAGGTTCGGAAATCCTGCGAGCGTTAACCCCCGATTGTCAAAGTACCAACAAAGGGGTGCCTCGGATGACGAGAAGTACTGCGCTTGAGGCCAACTATGTGCAAAATCATTATTATGGAATTAGGCGATGAAGCCAAATAAGTAACTAAAAGGGTTTAACATACGGGCACGCTGCCCTAAAGCCTAGGTGGCTAATTAAAATACAAAATGACCTGACACATGTTACCTACACATTACGTAAAGAGACATGTCCCAGTGTCACTTTGAACGGGCAAGAACTTCCCCAATCAGATAGTGCAAAATATCTTGGCGTATACCTTGACCGACGTCTAAACTGGAAACACCATATATTTATAAAGAGAAAACAACTAGGACTTAAATTTTCAAAACTCTATTGGTTAATCGGCAGAAAGTCGAAGTTATCGCTAGCAAGTAAATTAACCGTGTACACAGTAATTCTGAAACCGGTGTAGAGCTACGGAGTTCAGCTGTGGGGTACCGCGAGTGCTTCGAATATTGAAATTCTGCAAAGATTTCAATCTAAAATACTTAGAAAAATAACAGATGCACCGTGGTTTGTTTCCAATTATACGCTTCATCACGACTTAAAAGTTCTCTATGTGTTACAAGAAGCCAAGTGCGCGAGTGCTAAATACCTTTCGCGACTTGAACTTCATCAAAATCCTCTAGGTGTCAATCTCTTAGATAACAGCCAAACATCATACCGCCTAAAACGACTTAACCCATTAGACTTAATTAACAGAATATAAGATTGTACTATTTTAGTTTATTTTAGTTTTTAGTTTGTTATAACACTAACATAGGTTAAGTTACTCTAATGTTAGGTCTTTAATGTAAGGCGCTAACCGAATGCTTGCTTAGTAATTTAATTACATGGCACCCACTGTAAAATCAGTCACTTATTGCCTTCGGGCAGATTGTGAACTTGTACAGGAGTTAATAAAAAATATTCCTATCAGCTTGGCCCACACGCTTGCATTCCTATAGTGTTTCTTTCTTTTTCAAATTTTGGAACTCTTGATAACCAGAAATTGTGGACTGCGTTTGGCAAACTTTCCCTATTCTATTCCATCCCAGATTCGGTCGTAGGAGGTTGCTGCCCTGGGTTTCTTGCTTCGTCAGCATAGAAATAGCTAGCTGTGATTAATTTAGTCGCCCGCTTCTAAATTATCTTTTAAGATCAGATTGCTTGAAACATTACAGAACGAATTATGAATTTCTTATAGATTATAGCACCCCGTGTGAAGCCTCATGAACTGCAATGTACCGCCCGTCTAAATTTTGAACGTCATAAAATTGTCTCAGTAAACCAACCCTTGTGGTTGAAGGTTGGCATTTTCTTACACTTGCGCTGTTTGCATCCAGGTCCCGTCTTGGACCGTACTCTGCTTCACAAAATCCACTTTAATATTTAGGGCTATATTTTTGTTTGCAGACTTATTTAGATATGACACGTGATGTGTAGACCTCCGTTCACGGAAACCGCGATTGTAATGAAAGTCAGTTATGCTTTTGAGTTTATTTATTTGATTTATGATTTGGAGGTGCAGCTAGGTAGTTATTTAGCATCTAACGCTTTTTAGGCTAATTTTTTTGTTTAAGCAGCACTACTTTTTTTATGTCTAACCTGTGATATAGTTATGATATTTATTGGATTGTTTATGTATTTTTGGTGTGTGCTTATATATGTTTCTATACATTGTTTATGGTATGCACTATAGAACCGAGTAGTTAATAAATCTCGTTACTAGTTTGTTGTGGTAAAAATTTAGTTAGTTTGGTATATCTTAACCTTGGGGAGGTCTTACCCAAAGATTTCCCTTTCTCTTTCAGCTTCGCTGGAACCCCGACCCTTACCACGAATTAGCCAACTTAGGCCGATATTTGCCAGCTGGCAATACACCCAGTACAACTTTCGCCATCCTTCGTTACATCAGGTTTTTGGGGCTGGGAAATTTTTAATTGCTGAAATTTTAGTTGGATTAGGTTTTATTCATTCTAAAGTTATTGTATAACCTAAATATTTTACTGTAAGAATTCTGATTTGTCTAGCTGAATTTTGATATTAGCGTCGTTGCAATTTTGAAATACATTTTTTAAACGTTGCATGTGTTCTTAAAAAGAATTTCTAAACATTATAATGTCTAAGTATACTAAACATTGTGTTGAAGTGAATCCAATTAAAGCTGTATTTATCATTCTTTGAAAGGTAGATGAGCTGTAACACAAACCCATAAGCATTATTTTGAACTGGCACTGCCCTTCTTCGGTTGATAAGGCTGTTTTCTCGAGATATATTTTTTTATTTCAATCTGGTGGTAACCAGAGCCAAGATCCAAAGTTGTGAAATATTTAGCTCTGCCAAGATTATGTAAAACTGTTTCAATACGGTGTAATGGATATTTATCTTCGATGGCCTGTTCGTTTAATCTTCGATAGCCAATTACTATGCGCCATTTTTGTTTTCCGGAAGCGTCTTACTTTTTTGGAACGGCTCAAATAGGAAAATTATACGGTGATTTCGATGGTTCTATAGTATCTTCGTTTAACATTTTATTTATTTGTCTTTTGATTTCTTCGCGATGAACATAGGGATAACGGTACGTTTTAGTGACTATAGATGCATTGGTTTAAGTTCTAATGTTTTGTTTTGTCAAATTTGTTACAGATAAATTTATTTCGGGTAAATAAAAAATATCTCTGTATTGAAAACATAAGTCAGTTAAAAGAGCTGTTTCTTCTTCGTTTAAATGGTCTAGTCTTAATTTTTTTCTTTAGTTGTTATTTAAAATACTTATGACGTATGGAGCTGTTGATTTATTTATATTAAAATGGTTAAGTCTGATTGATTTTTGTTATAGGGTTCATAGTCTTCTAAAGATAAAGGATTCTAAATATTAATTTCTTGTGTTTCGTTGGAGGTGTGGATGACACTTGTTTTAAACCAATTGTTATATAGTTTCACTAATGCTGAAAGCATAATAACTTTTTCATTAAATTTTCATTTTGGTGCTAATTTAGTTCCATTCTTGTCTACTGCCGTTAAAGTTACGAAAAATTCTGTACGCGGAAGTACTATAATTTTTTGGACAAAATCCTTATTTTTAAGTTTGGAAAACTGCATTCATTTCGTTTTTGAATTTCTTGTTCAGTTCTTTACCGATTGCAACAAAATGGTATTGTAATTGTTTCTGTGTGAATGTGCATCCATTTATAGTATATTCGTACGGATACATTTGAAAGTAGGTCGGATTCAGTAAGTCTAATATATTCTTGGTGAATATTGAATAAATAGCATGTGTGTATTCCGTCTTCATAAAAACTATTGGGGATTGGTAAGTCTGCTACAAGATTATGCTGTGAGGTTCCATAAGGTGTACTTATCTAAAGGTGGATTTATAAATACAATTTGGAAAGTGTTTTCGTACGAATTCTGGGGAAATTATTGTTTTTCAACTACCTGTATCAATTAATAATTTATCTCTGGTAACGAGGATAAGGAAGGTTTGACTTAGGGTTAATATTAAAATGTTCGGTCTTTTCCGAGGCTCTTAACAAAAATTTTCTGCGTCGTTTGGTTCTGGCAATTCATAATATGAATTTGGAGTTTACATCTACTTCTTGGGGTTCATTTTCATAATAAAGAAAGTCTTCATCAAATTCGGAAAATGTTTTCAGAAATAGTTTCGGGAATATTTTCTTGGTAATCATTATCGTCGTGGTAATGTACTTGCATGTTTCGGTTATGACTAAATTATCTATGAATATTTTGTGAGTTTGCTCTAAATTTATTTGCATTACTTAATTGTTAAGTAGCGGGTCTTTCAATTGTGCTGAAATTCATGGGTTTTGGTTTGTTTGTCTGCTGAAAATTGGATTTGGGTGCAAAAGCACTATAATTCGGGTTGTAACTTATTCTATAAGGGTTTTGATATTTGAATATATTGGTTTTAATCTTCCTACTCGTACATTTGAATACTGATTAGAATCATCTTGATTTTGTAGTCTCGACACAGGAAAATTAAATTGGTTGTATAACATTGGCTTCTACATATTGAAGGCTAAGTGGCTAGGTTTATTTGACTTTAAATTTTTAAAATTATTTTGAGTTTGTGAATATTGAATATAGTTCCTCTTTTACAATACTTAATGCTTGTTCCAATGAACTTAGATTCCTGCTTCTTACAAAGCTTCCTAAATTAGTATTTAGACCACTCGTAAAAGTTTGCAGTGCTAAATCTTTATTAGCTTTTAATTTATGGCTTATAATAGCTTGAGGTTCTCTACTCAATAAAACTTTTGAATTGTAAATTGCCAAATGTGTTCTAACTTTATTGAAAAATTCTATCGGAGTGTTTCTGTTTTGTTTTAATTCAGTCGAGTCAGTTAAAAAGTTTAGTTCTGACCATTGGTCATCAAAATTTTCAATTAATGGGGTTTTTAAATCTGTCCAAGAATAATATTGGTAATATGTGATTATTTCCAAAGCTTTGCCTTTCAATTTATTCCATATTGAGGATAAAACAACTTGATTGCCATAATCATTAGAATTTTCTGTGCAAAATTTACATGCAATGATCTGTGCGGATCTAAAAGTCTGATAAAGTGGCTTGATTTCCGTCATATGTGGGTATTTCATTTAATAATTCTATGTTAAAATGTGGGTAAAACACTGATGTGGCTTGCTCAAACATATTTGAGTTGTTCTTACTATTATTTAAAAATAGAATTTTAGAAATTCGATTTTAGGTGATCTCGATCGATCTCGTGACAAAACTTTAACCTTCACTCGGTTTTAGATTTTTGTTTATGACATTAAACAGTTTATATACTAGGGGTTTCTACTCAGGGGTGGTGTAAGAATCTTACACACAAAGCGTGAGTATATTCGGAAATTAAGTATACCTAGTGTATACACCAAATAGGCTCGCTTACCGCGCTTTGTTCGAGCTTATAATATAAATAATTAAAATTGTTAGTGTAATTAAACTCGTTTTATTTGAAAATTATTACTGCATTGCTTGGATTCGTTGAAAATTATTATTTGCTTTACTTTGAAGCATAAAAATTAATTCATTTGAAATTGTAAAAAATCACTTACATTGTGCTGAGAAATGACTACACGTCTGACGTCGAATGGACTGCTATGCTGCTAACTTCTGTTGTCCTCGACGGACGGGTGATCCCAATGGTCAGCAAGTCCCAATGATCATGTGGTTTCAATAACCAAGAGTTGCAGTAGCTGGGTCGACGGGCTGTTTTTACGATCGGGCGATGCTTGTTCCTGGAGATGTCCGACGATCCGCTGGATGGTAGGTTTCTGATCTGTGGCAAAGAGCTGATCCTCACGGAAAATACTGGTCGACTCGATGTTTGTAGTTTATCCAGAATTTCCCCCACTAATCCGAACGACTGATCTAGTTAAATTAAAAGGCGGTCGAAACGACTTTTTAAAAAACACTTTTATTTTACAACGGCGATGTTACACGTTGGAGCTCAAATGCACAGTTAGACAATTCTTTACATCTAACGCAAGTCAAGTACTTGCTGCTATGCATAGAACTGAAGCTAAGATACAAAACTACTAGCCTATATAATATTTCTAATCTACTAAGATAAGCTCTATCTTCCAAGAATGCACGAGTCAGGAAGCGCGTGCATGTCAAGGATTGAAGATTGTAATTAAGTACAATGAGGAATTGTATTAGTATAATGTAACTCGGCTTCGTTTTATAATGTTCAGGTTTCTTGCACTAAACACTCACCTTTTGCACTTGTATCATAAATAGGTATTATTTACTTTGATGTCGGGATGTGGCTAGTAAAGCACTGAAAACAGTGCTAAGGACCTATTAAATCAGTGTTTTTGCATTGTTATTTTTATATAAAAAACGTCGAAGCAACCTCCTTTATTTCAGTCAACAGACAGATTGTCATATCGATGAAATGTCAAAATTCAAAGTTTTTGATTATTTTTATGCAAGTAGCTAATTAATATACAAGTAGTGGGTATTACCCACTACAGAAAAGATTGGACCCACGAAATCGTAGGCCAAATGCGCTAATTTTCTTGTGTGTGTAATATCTCCTAATATTATGCGGGCAGTACAACATTTTATCTAACACCTTTTAATAAACTCAGAAAAAAAGCATCCAAACCAAAAGCTTTGTTTGAAAGCACACTACCTGTTTGTTTTAACATTTTCGGTTACCAGGTGACATCATAACTCGGATGACATTAAATATTTTTGAGTAAACGAAAACTCACTAGTTGAATCATGGTAATCAAGAAGTTGCTTGTGTGAAATATTAATATTGCGATTTTTCAAATCGTCTTAGTTATGGGCCTTTTATTGAGAGGTGTTGGAATAGTTTATTTCATTATGAGTCTGGAAATAAGGATTTTTCCGTGCGTGCGTGACAAATTCCCGTGTTCGGATAAGGTGTCGTCAGAAAAATATAATGACGATATCTATTATTTGTTCTTTTTAGTTTACGGTTATTATTGTTTCTATTATTTATTTTTACGTTGTTTTACTTGTTGGTGAAAGTTGTCAACTAGCTGCCCTTTTTGAGTTGGTCGAAATTTCTCAACAAATTTTAATGTCAGTTGAAATGGTGTCTAATAATATAAACCGCTATCAATAATTCTTTAGAGGTTATTATTAAAATACTGATCTAGCCAGCTTTATAATATGTCATTTGGGTTCTATTCAATTTGTTGGATGTTGGATGTTGCAGGTATTTAAGCGGTGCATAGTCGCGAATGGCAAACTCCAAAAAGCAGGGGAAATACGGTTTCGATTAATCTTTGCCACAGCAACGTGGAGATCTGTTGTAGTTAATAGTATATTTCTTTAGCCTAGCTATTCGTGGAACAAATATGAGTAATGCTAAATTAAAAAAAATATTCACTTAAGAGGCTCTGGTCAGTTTGAACAACTAAGTGAAGACAGATTAAGTACTTGCCTCGGACAGCGACTGCACTGCCACAACCGTCAGATTAGTTTCAAGCTCACCGCAGGACCCCAACTTAGTGGTGACGAGATGGATTACGATACTGAAACCAGTAAACATCCGACTGAAGCTCTTGGAATGGTTCAACAAAAATAAAAATGCAAACACCTCAGTGATGCGGCTAGAGAGCATTAGAAATGGTTTACTTCCAACAAGCACAAACCAGAAGAGCGAAAATTACCTGCCTTGCAGCACATGTAATAGAAAATCAACTTCAAGCAGGGAAGCAGACAACTCCAAAAGGCTTCGGATGGTACCCGAAAATTTCAAGTAGCAGGGACTGATCACCTTAGCAGCACACCAAAGAAAACCCTTCCACTTCCTAGACCGTAACGGAGGGCTTCAAAATGGGTATTGCCTTCGAAAACTTTTCCAAAAGATCTTGAGTAAGATTATAGAGGGAGAATAAAGAAGCGTAAAGGTTTTCAACTTAGCCTTTGAACCAGGTTGGTTAGTTCTGAAGTGCGCTGACATAGTCACTGCTGAATGGCTGAAAAGGGCTATCCCTACTTTAGTACAATGGAAAAGAGCCAGGTTGAAGACGGTAGAGAGAGCTGATCTTCCTCGCCGACACATTTTCACTGCATACTTCCTTAGAAGGAAAGAAGACACGACAAACTGGAGACTCCGCCTCTTACAAGGACAAAATGAGAATATTCACGCCGAGGAGTGGAAAGTTCTAAGAAGCAAAGCCACCTCCAGCAAGATGCAATTGATCCTGTCAATTAATGAAAGGTCATTCCCAGGACTTAAAAATATGGTCGCCACATACAATTGAATTGAGAGTGGAAGATTCAAGGACTGAAGATTGTTCAATCAGAACCAATACAGCAGTCTGGAATACTTCCACAAAAATCGTTACACCTCTGAAAATACAACGGGCTATCAAATCTTTTAAGCCCTTAAAAACTCCCTGGGCAAACAATACCTTCCCCGCGCTGCTGCAAGTAGAGATAGAAATACTAACACTCTGTTAACAAAAATATTCGGTCCAATTTTTGCTGTAAAGTAGTATTGTATTGTATACATACAAAAAATCTGAAAACAAGTAAGAGTCATCTTCAGCCCAAAGGCAAGAAGTTGTTAAGTCCTTTAGACCCATTCATCGAAATTCAGTTCTCATCGAAATGATGGAAGAAGTAGAGGGCAATCACAGAAAATATGGTGCTCTAAAATCTCATTCAGTCCACCATAGACAATTCTCCTACCAACCGAGAAAATGGAGAGTTGATGCCTTGCATTGTCTGAGAAGCAATAGTAAAAAGACCATCGATGATCAAGAACATCCAAGGGGCATTCGATAACACCATATACGAATCTATACAAAACGCACTAACAAAACAACACATTGAGGCACCTACAAGAGATTGCATTAGAACCATGTTAGAAAATTATTGATAACTTCATTAGTAGCAATCGATAAGATGGCAGTAACCGCCGTTACAAACTGCACGCAAGGAGGTAAAGTATCGCCTCTTCTATGGTCACTGGTAGTTGATGACATCCTACCTCGACTAAGAAAAAACGACTTCAACCTACAAGATTACGCAGATGTCCTGATAGTACAAATTAGTTGCCCTTAATATAATAAACATAAGGTGTAAAGAACAACAGCTTAGTGTTAATTCACACAAAACGGTGATTATACCATTCACAAAAACCGAGAAGCTCTATTCTAAATGGGGATAAAATTGGATTCGCTAAAGATGCTAAATATTTGGAGTCATCCTAGAACAAAAACTTAATTGGAGCGTTCACTTAAACAGAACCTTAGAAAAGGCAAGATTGACATTATGGTTTTGCCAACATTTCTTCCAAAAGGCATGGCGTAGAAAATCTCACACTACATATCGATTGTACACATCCATAGTAAAATCCATAATTACGACGCCCTCGTCTGTTGACCCAAGATCAAAATCAAAACCACGCAGGAGTGGCAGAGCAAGTTTTAAAGAACTGTAGCTTTAAAAACGCTTCTCAACACCTCCCCGCTTACTGCAGTAATAAAAAAGGTAAAAGAGCATCTATAGAGCTCCCTATAAAGAAAATTGCTAAACTATCTAGGTGGACACATAGAAATACATATACAAACCTTTGTATAACCAGTGTTATACCAACCTTTGTATAATCGCAGTTATTAAAATCACATAGCCTTGACTAAAAAGTATAACAGGCATACTAAAACAATATATAAACCACATAAATGAATTAAAAATTTATGAATTTCTTGTTTACTTATAATACTTTATTAATTTCTTTATTCATATAGTATACAAATAGACGATCGAAAATTCGAGAGGCTCGAGGTATTGCCTTATGGCAATATATCTTGTATACTTGATTATTTTCGATCATCTACTTAATAATAATAAAAGTAATAATAATAATTGGCTTTATTGTTGTCAAATCAAACAACAAACTGCGGAGTTAAGCAAGTTCAACGTCTTGCTGCTCTTCCACTAAACCGTAAAGTAAAAATACAACTAAATCTAAAGCTAAACTAACATGCAGATTTATTTGATTGTTGCAGTTACTCAAATGCATGGCCATCAATATTAAATTATTTATTTAAGAAATAGTAGAAAAACCAAGTTTTATTAGTAAGAAAAATATGAATCGTTTCGTTAAATTTAGGAGAAAGGCATTTATTTGAAATGTAGTGGTAAACAGTTATAGAATTTAACGAGAAGGATCGTGTATAACTAGCTGTTCTGTAATACGGCGGTGTGAGCAGACCCTTACTTCTGACACTGATGTTATGGATATCACTACGAAAACAGATTTTTTGATAAAAATGCGGTGGTGTTTTGAAATTAATAACTTTATAAATTAATGTATATAAATGTAATTTCCATCTATCTGACTGTTTAACCAATGTATTTCTCGAAGTTTATGCAAAACATGATCCCTTCTTTTCAAATCAATAATAAGTTGCAGACACCAGTTTTGTATACGTTGTATTCTAGCAGAGCCAGTACCGTCTAAGCAAGGCCCGTAAACGGTGTCGCCAAAGTTAAAATCCGAAAGGAGTAGAGACTCCAGCAAAATAATTTTCATTTTTCTATTAGTGCCCACCTCACTTGCAAAGAGTGAACACGTTTAACTAACTTAAGTGAGTTGAGTGATACGCTATCGTGTGATAGACGCGAGGTCAAGAACACTTCTCTTCGATATAATAATTGTACACGTATTCTGTAAGTAAAATAAATTTACACCGAAAGGCGAAATTACCAATCAAGGCAGCCATGCTGCCAGCCGGTAGCGGCTACAATGGACAAAAATAGGCATATGCTCAGCAACAATTCCTAAATAACTCACAGATAAATATCCCTTAAACCAGTTTTCCTGGTATTATGCTACAATTTTTAACTCCTCAATTACAACAATCACAGCATTCGCACAAAACAAAAAATCAAGAAGAACAAAGCCAGCCTATTGGTATAGTGATAGTGCAATGGTTTGCTGTGTGTTGTAATATTATAATGAAGATAATAAAATACATAGCGATTACCACTACCCGCAAATATTCTTTTATTTAGGTCAAATTTCGACTGACTAAAAATACTCACACATTTATTTATAAAGTAAACAATATTGTGCCTTATAGTATACTTCATCCATCTGCAATTTAATCTTACAGAGGCTAGCTCGGTAAACAAGATCACTCATATCTCAAAGCTGGGTTCCCTGATACGTTAATATTAAACTCGTGTGATACGCCACTAGAATATAAATTTAACTCAAGCGCGCAGACGCTATTTCTGTCAAACTCCTAGCACAAATCGGTTTATTTTGGTTAGTGTTTCGTTTTTGTGATTTAAACTAATGAAAGGTGTTTTATGAGCGATTTATCAGGCAAATTTTGAATTATCGCTCTCTTAGCGTCACTGATTCTCATTTGTTTGCAGGCAAAAACTTCCACTTCTTTGTTACAGCATTAAATTGTTTTTTGGAGCGTCGCTATGGGATCAACATAACCTCCAACTTGATTATGGCAATTACTGGATATTTGATTTTTGATGGATGCTAAACTCTGTCTGGGTCTCGTTCATGAAAGTTTGCTCTAGTAGCCATGCGAAATTCCGGTTGCTAACACCGTTATTTTGGTTGGAAAATAAACCTGACTTCTTTGCAGGGCTGCGGCAGCTCATTCGGACTGCAGCTTCTGGTGATATCTGCCGGATACGGGGTCCTGCGGTGCTGCTAGCGTTGTGGGGACTTCCTATACGCTGTGCTGGTATGCTGCTGCTGGTCACGTTGAAAAATTATTTTTGGTGAGAAAAAATGTTCCACACATTCTCACAGGTGCACTGACAAATTCTTGACACACTGGTGTACTTTTTATCGAAAAAATTAATGATTTACTAGGTAAAATATGTAAATTTC